>JAJONR010008501.1:0-31280 GCA_029582245.1 Solanum etuberosum | reverse complement strand
GCAAGCGTTTATAACTTCTCCAAGATGATAATAAAACAGATTATATCTGTTGAAGATTGGGGAATCTCCACAATGAAAGAAAGACAGATAAGCCTTAATGGAAATGCTATGAACTTTACCTACTGGATTATATCCATGCTTTCACCAAAGTTCTTTATTATAATAATAATAGATTTAAGCATACTTGGTTTATAAAGGTATGTTCAAAAATATTTTCTGACACTATTCCAAACTGGTTTTTAAATTGGTGGTCTTATCATGGCCCAACTATCAGGATATTACCTGAATCTTTTCTCAAATTATATAAAGAATGGGTAAAAATTTCACCTATTTTAACTGACTTATACCATGAAGATCATATCTGCTATCTTGAAAAAATTGATAAAATATATTTCTTTATTGAATTCTCTATTCCCTGGATTCATAAATGGACACCGAAACTAGGATTCACAGATGAGCAAATCCCTTGTCTATACCGGACTTTTTTTAATAATTTTTGGGACAAATTAATGAAAACTGATCCCAACACCAAGTCATTATACGGACAAGAACTTCTCGATTCCATATTCATTTCTTAAGTGTTGTTTTCATCCTAAACTACATCCACAACATCTACTTAAATGTATTATCCTATAATTGGTGTTGATAAAATATCAAACAGACATGCTACATTATATTAGATGTAAAAAAAATTATGTTCCTTTTGATGATGTTACAACTAAACAATTGCCACCTTCTCCTAATGCAACCATTCAAAACAATCAAGTGTCTTTAGTTGTAATGTAATCAATGATAAACGCTTACCACTTTTGTAACTGTGCTTGATACATGAAACAACCTCTTTGCATCATCATATTCCCATATACAATCAGAGATCTGTTTCAACAATGCAGAAACTTGGCATAAGTGTGAAATGAATTATGAAGTAAGTGGTTTTATGGTTTACATTACAATTGACACAATTAAAGGGTTGTGTATATCTTCAAACGTGGGAGGAAGTTGTTAACTGTTAAATCTTATCTTAATAGCAATTTATTTTTAAAACTGGTCTAACATTAATTAATTTTAAAAAAGGGTTTCAATTAAAGCAATACACTTGAGGGGAAATTTAGGAGAAGTAATATTATTTTTTTAATATTATGTAGTTAAAATAATTTATTTTTAAAACTGTTCTAACTTATTTCTGGTTGTTTTCCAAAATCATAATTTATTATTTAATATAATTACAGATGTTCAATTTTAATTGTATAGAAAATTGAGAAATTTGTTATATATATAAAAAGGGTTTCAATTTGTATTTCCTAAAAGTATGAAAAAATTACATAACAATTTTTTTAATTCTAATTATAAATAATGATTTTTAACATGTTATTTGTTTTATATTTGTATTGCATTAAAAATTTATTGAATAGATGGTCAAATCTATAAAATAAGTTACCACATATAGATTAGTTATTAAAATCTTAGAAAACAAATCTGTTATAAATATTTTAGGAGATATTAAGTTTTGATTTTTATTTTATTACGATGTTATGAAAGAGATAGTCATATCTTGTGAAGAAATATAGGTGAATATATTATTGATTTATGTTTGTGTATGAGCAGGACGCATAGTCTCCTATTTTTGTTGTATAGAAGTCTTTAATTTTTATTTTTTCTTTGGAAGCATAATATTTTCAAATTTTAATAATGTATTCAAATATGAATTCAATTAGACTAGGTAAAAAGTGATACAAGCATAATAATCACTAGTGAGATTCACTTTTGATTTTTTTTCTTCAGAAATGGGATGAAGTGGACCACCCTTCTGTTGAAGGAGAAATCAAGTTAATTGATGATCAAAATGAGAAGAGGGATCAAGAGGGTGGTGTGAGGAAGTGTTTGGTACACAATTAATCCAGTTCATTAAAATTGTTTAGCTTGATATCTCCTGTTATTTTACCGCTTTTTTTGTGATTCCTCATTAATTTTTCTTATAAATAAACTTACTTTTGTGTTTAATTTCAGACACTGATGAATTATCACCCTCGATAAAGTCAAATCATATAATAAAGATGATCAATATTTTTACTACTGGAAAAAATATTTTATATTATGAAGAAAAAATTGCATTCATTTTTGTAACTTTTATAAGGATCCTTGTGAAAAATATTTCTCCATTTATACTCAATCTATGTCATCGGTAATCAAAGTATATTAACAAGGTCATATATGAAGTTCTTTTAACTTTAAAAGACTTTAATTTATATTTAATTAAATCACCGGATGAAAATAATAATATATATTTGATCATTTTAGCCTATAAAGATGTTTAAATCATGTTACGAGATTTTCACGACCCAAATTCACAAGTAATTATGTATCACGATCCAAAATTTATATGTCGTGATGACACCTATTTTCCCAATCGATAGGTAAGCCAACCCACTAGTTTTGTCAATTTAACTAACTAATTAAAGTGAAAAGATAAACAACAAGTAGAATACCTCAAACTAAGTCTTTCATAAGTACGAAATGCGGAAAAACTAAATTACCACCCAAGATTTTGATGTCATAAGTACAAGAGCTTCTAAAATATGGTGCAACTCTGAAACTAAAATGACCAGTCTAAACGTAAGAAATATCCTGTCTGAATACTAAAATAACAGAATAAATAATAAGATAGAGGGAGGTATGAGTTGCGGAACAACCAATCAGCTCACCACAACTCCAAGATAATCCAAGCTCGGACTTAGAAAAGCTCCACAAGATGTGCTCATATTCGGAATCGAATCTGCACCACAAAGAGTGCAACAAGTGTAGTATCATAGACCGACAATGAAGAAGTAGTGACATGAGTTCATATAAGAAAATCATCCTTTTATATACAAGTCTATATTATACTTACCAGTCAAGTTTCATCAAATAGGAATAATCAAATGTCACGTAATGTCCAACTACCAATAAGACACAAAATCAATAAAAATGATGGATGTAATGAGATGCAATGCGACACCATGCAATGATATTCCTCAGATGCCGAGTACTCTCTCAACCGTATATACATGATACTCCTTGGAGTACATCGAGAGTTCATGATCCATGGGGGACTCGCGAGGTCCATAAATCGACACAAACGATCTCCACGTGTCTGTGCGGATGATCTCAACGCAATATCATAAAATCAAATAATCTCCAGCACGGATGATCTCCATGTGCCCAACTTATACTCAATCTCATGTCAATGCATGTGTACAATATGATTTCAATAAAAGGGGATAATGATGCATTTCAATCAATCAAATATCGGTATGACATATAGTCACCTCAACTATCACAAACATACGAGTTCAATAAAGAACACAATCACACAAAGAATTCAAGTTAATAACATATCAGCTAATGTTCATATGCTTTGGCATTCTTGGATTACAATCCGTTATTCAGTAGTAATAAACTTTGCCTTTATAACTCTGGTACTCGTACCAATGCCCGTCACACCATTGGTACGAGACCCCCATCTTTCTCCCTTACTTATTGTCTATTAAATTTTTAATCTTTAATTAGAAAAATGTCCTTCAACGAAGTCTGGAAGTCTAAACATACCTCGAATGTCAAACGCGTGTCACGAATCCTCAAGATTTTATCTTTTCCTTTCGTAAAGTTTCCAAAAGTTCCCAATCTATTGAATATGCACAATTTATAAGTAAACGAGCCCGTAGACACAATTGTCACTATATGTCTAGCATAGAGCTAAAAATTCAGTCTAAATCTATAATCAAGTTCCTGAATCTTGATGCCAACTAATATATCAAATCTTATATTTCCTAAATTTCAAGCCTAGGGTTAAGTCTCAATTCCTACAATATCATAATCTAACGGTATTAATATAATAAAATACAGCTAATAATTAATTACCTATCTCAATATAGCAAAACTTAAATTATAATGTGATAATTTAAAGAGATTAATTGAAAAAGGGTTCAAAACACACTCCAACTATGGATGAAATTGTTGTTACACACTCTAACTTTGGAGGAGTCATATGACACCCCTAGACTATTTTTAACAAGAATTACTATACCTTTAACTGCTTAGGTGGCAAAGAAAGTGTAATACACTCTCTTTGAGAGAGTGAGAGAGTGAGAGAGTGAGAGAGAGAAAGATGTTGAAAATTTATTTTTATAATAATTTTCTAATAAAATATGTGTTCTTTTACTTTTACTTTTTTTTCTCTCTCTTTCTATTTTTCCTATTTTTTTCATTTTCTCATCTGTATCATCGTTGTCATCGGGATCAGAATCGGCGCCGCCGCTAACATTGGAATCGACGTCGCCGCTAACACCAGAATTGACGCTGCCGCTAACACTTCTGTCCCTAACAACAACTGTGTTTGTAACTATAGCCGTCATTTTTACCCTCTCAAAGCTCTACAAATCCTCCATCAATTCAAAACCCATTTCACTTCTCTCTCATATCACTTTAATTAAAGCTACTTTAATCACGTTTTTCTATCATTATCACTGAAAAAATTATAACTTCTTCAACAACAATGATTGAAAATAGAGATTACAAGTGAAAATTAATGTTTTTGCCAGAAAATTTATTCGGCTATCAATAATTTACCTTTTTCAATATAAAAATTGTATTTTATAATTTAACTCAGGAAAACGAAATTTAAAAAGAAAAGAAATTGAAAGACAAATGAAATGTTGAAGAAAAAAGAGAAATGAGAGGAGAGCCATGGCTGCCAAGCTTCTTGGCAGCAACAAAATTGAAAAATAAATAAAGAAAATGAAATACAATATATGTTAAAGAAAATAAAAGTTTAAAAGAATTTTTTAAAAGGATAAAATAAAAATTTATAAGAAATAGATAGGTGTCAGCGCGTGTCTATCACTTTTTAACAAAAATCTGGGTGAGACATTTCAAGGGGGCGTATATTCCACTTTAAAATAGTGTAGGAGTGTTACAGAACTCCCGTAAAATTTATATGTATAACAACAATTTCGTCCATAGTTGAAATGTGTTTTGAACCATTTTACCAAATTAATTGATGCCTAAGTCTAACTGAATAGAAAACCAGTGGTGCACTACGAAAACAATTACAGAAATAACATATCTCTAATGTTTCACTCTACACGTATTACT
The DNA here is from genome assembly GCA_029582245.1 of Solanum etuberosum. Lineage (NCBI taxonomy): Eukaryota > Viridiplantae > Streptophyta > Magnoliopsida > Solanales > Solanaceae > Solanum > Solanum etuberosum. Next base: position 26,150 of record JAJONR010008501.1, on the reverse strand, counting down.
CCCACCCAATAAAATCCACCATAATCATTATCCAATGATTAGCCATGATAATGAGCACCAATACACCTTTTTCCCAACTTCCAAAACGCTACAACATTAAGGAAATTAAAACATTAATATAGCAAATTTTGATTCCTCTTTTCTCAATTTTAATAATAATATATTAATAGTAAAACATGCCTAACTATTCATCAATCAAACATATAAAAGTTCAACCTTTTACCTGAAGCCTTCCATTTTCTTCTTCTCCGCGTTCTTCTTTTTGTTTTCCATCACTTAAAATCTAAAAACTGTTAAACCCTCTTTATTTATTTTAATACATGAGTCAAGTGGTATGGGTATTGAAAAAATTAACTTGGCCCATTAACCACCTACTAAAACTAATTATTTAAAATTAATCCACTAATTAAATAATCGTAGTTAAACGAGTAATTCAAAATTCCCATTTAAAATTTACGGAAAGGATCTTTTATGAAAGAAAAAGCTCTACAACTCAAAATGACCTAATGGATCGTTACATCATCTACTACTTAAATAAATGTTCGTCCTAGAACGGTAAAATAATAGAAGTAACTGAACACTTAAAACAAATGTGGATATCTTGTCTACATGTCCAACTCACTATCCCAAGTTGCCTCTTCAACCCTTCCATTGAACCTTTACTAAAATAACTTCTTTCGACCTCAACTTTCAAATTTCCCCATCCATGTTAGTTACTGGCTTCTCCTTAAAAGTAAAGCTCTAATCAAGTAACATTGAATCTCATTGAATTACAGACACACCATCCTAAATGAAACTTCTTCAGCATTGAATTATGAAATATGATGTAAACACGAAACCAAGTGGCAAAGCAACTTGTAGCCACCTCAACAATATGTTGATCAATCTTGATAGGGATAATATACCTCGGGCTCAACTCGTTCTTCTTTTCAAATTTTCACACTTTTCATAGGTGTCACCTTTAATAGAACCCGCTCTCCAATCATTAACTCTAAATTATGAATCTTTTGATCTACATAACTCTTTTGCCTACTCTGAGCCATGAGAAGCCTAACCACAATCAACTTAACCTTATCCAAGGATTCCCTAACCGGGTATGTTCCCCACGGCCTAACCTCAAATGCATCAAACCAACCAACTAGAGATCCACATCTCCAACCATACAATGCCTCGAATGGAGCCAACTCAATACTCGAATGATAATTGTTGTTGTATGCAACTCCACTAAAAGCAAATATTTATCCCCAATAACCACCAAAGTGATCACACACACCCGTAACATGTTCTTAAGGACCTCAATAGTCCGTTCAAACTGACTATCAGTCTGTGTATGCAAGGATGTACTAAGATCCACACGAGTCCCAACTCCTTCCGCATAGACCGCCAAAAACGAGATATAAATTATGTGCCTCAACATAAAATAATAGATATAGTCACCCCATGTAATCATACTATCTCCCGAACATAAAACTGGACTAACTTTTTTAAATTATAAATAGTCTAAATCGGCACGAGATATGTAGACTTGCTCACTCAATCCACAATGACACGAATAACATCAACCCTTACCCAAGCTCTGTAGAATCATTTCTCACTTTCACTCTAGTATGGGCGTCCTTTAAGTAACACTTCAAGGTTTTTGGTGTTCATACATCATTTGCTGATAAAGATACATCTTAGTAGACCTCAGATGAATTGTATACCTTAAATTATGGACATCCTCCATGATCATTCTAGTCAACTCACCTATCCGAAGAATAAAAATATGAACTTTTATCCTCAAAAATCCCTCACCATCAATAATTTTCTCCTTGGCTTCTCCATGTAACACCTTGTCTCAAATATTACACAAATCTCCATCATCAAACTGTTAAGACCGAGTCAATAAGGACGACCCCACCTCTATGTAAGATAAAGCTCTACCCCATTTCAAAATATCAAGTATCGCAAAGCTATTGACTAAGGACTGGATATCCATAACCCAAGGAAGCTCACCTACCTGTAACAAATCTAAATTCCCTATACCCAACATCTTTCTTCTTAATGAGTATACTACCACATTAGCCTTATTCAGATTTATTCAGATGATAAAAGATATTGATATCATAGTCTTTGAGCAACTCAAAATTATTTTCGTTAGCCCAAATTGATATTTCTCTGATTGAATATATATTAGAGACTATGATGATCTTTGAAAACCTCAAAATACACACGGTAAAAGTAATACCCTCAAATCCTCAATGTGAATACTATAACTGCCAACTCCAAGTCATGGATAGGATAGTTCTTCCCATGAATCAGTTTCAGCTGCCTCAAAACACAAGCTATTACATTCCTCTTCTACAGCAACACACAATCAAGGTCAATCAAAGAAACATCACAATATATGATAAAATCCACTCCCTAAGTAGATTCAAAATTAGAGCAGTAACCAATAAAGGCTTGAGATTTTGAAAACTCACCTCTCACAAACCATTAGAAAGCCACTTCCTTCTAGGTCAATCTAGTTAAAGGGGATGCAATGGATGAGAACCCCTCCACAAATCACTGATAATAATCCGCAAGGCCTAAGAAACTCCAAATTTCAATAACTAAAGAAGGTCTGATCTAATCTCGAACTGTCTCAATCATCTTAAGATCTACCATAATACCCTCTTTGGACACTACATTTCCCAAGAATTCTAACTAACTAAGTCAAAACTCACACTTTAAAAACTTCACATAGAGCTTCTTCTCCTTCAAAATTTCAAGCACAATCCTCAATGATGCATGTTCTCTTCCTACTACGAGAATATACCAATATATCATCTATGTAGACAATAAAAAAGGAATTTAAGTACGGTCTTAACACCCCATTCATCAAGTCCATAAAAGTTGTTGGGTCATTAGTCAACCCAAAAGCCATCACCAAAAACTCATAATAGCCATAATGTGTTTGAGAAGATGTCTTAGGAATCTCCTCTACACTAATCTTGTTCAACTGTCGTTAGTCAATACACATAAACATATATCCATCCTTCTTCTTCACAAATAACACTGGAGTAACTCAGAGAGATACACTCGACCTAATGAACCCCTTGCTCAACAAAGCATGCACCTGCTCTTTTAACTCCTTCAATTCGGCTAGTGTCATATGATAAGAAGGAATAAAAATAGGTTGAGTGCCTTGTTCTAAGTCAATACAAAATCAATATCACGATCAGGTGGAAGACCTAGTAGGTTCGTTGGAAAAACCTCAGAAAACTCATTAACAATCGAAATAGACCCAAGCATAAGAGTCTTCACACTAGTGTCTCGAATACGTGCCAAGTAAGTCAAATATCCTTTCTCCACTAAGCGACGAGCCTTAATAAATGATATACCCTTTTTGAACTATGACTAAGAAAATCTCTCCACTGTACTATAAGAATTCTGGGCATAACTAATGTAACTATCTTGGCATGAAGAAAAAAAATTCAAAATCGCGTGATAAAGAGATTACCAATTCATTCTAAGAATAACATCAAAAACTCATCATATATAAGTCTTTCAAATTCACTTGATTATCATATCCCCTCAAAGTAATTATACACTACCGATATAATTGATCTACTACTATGAATTCTCCAACAAAAGTAGAAACATGTACAGGAAAATCAAGTTACTCACATACCATACCCTACTCGAATGACAACCTTCTTTCCCTCACACTGCTTAAATCTCACACGTCGAATCATACCTAACTCCTTGGCAACATCTATAACTTTCTGAAATGGCACACCAGAAGTGGCAACTGAGAAACTCCTATATGAATCAAAATGACCAACCCCTTAATAAACCTTCTCACTCTCTCAGCCCGGTGGAAAGTATCATCGAGGCGTAACTAGCAAAAATATGAAATTTAACTTTATACTCTGTGACTAATATACCATCTTACTTCAAACCCTCAACCTCGGCCCTCTTGTGCTCCCTTTCATTGTGTGGAACAAACATATCTAAAAACATTTGAGCAAATTGAGTTTATGAGAGTAGAGGTGATATAGTTGTTCTATTATTAAAGTTATATCTCCACCACTACTTGATAGGGCCAATATTATAAAACGATGTATAGTTAACTTCATGGGATTCCACTAATTCGATATTGTACAACCCCTCATAACACATGATATAAATTCATACACATTCTCACTAAAGATGCTAGTAAAAGTTAGAGGATTCATCATCGTGACCCCCTTCAAACACTTTTTTCTCACCAACGGTCATGATAGGCCTATTATCCAAACATAGTGCAACACAACCTCTCACTTGACCTCACCCTTGCATCTACCTCATTTTTAAAAACCTAGCCATAGGTGTGAGTGCGGGTACAAGCTCTTGATCTTTGATCACGAATGTACGAGTCCTCATCATTTGTGAGAGATTGAGACAACAAGAATAAAATTTCAAGAAAGTCAAGTGCGCACGATAAGGAATGAAAGAATAGAAGCTTCATAAATATCCTATAGATTATCGAAGATAAGTATGGACGTCATCATATCGATCCGCAAGACTCTACTAGACATTGCTCTTGTACTCGTGAGACCGATGAACCTAGGGCTCTGATACCAAATTGTCACAACCCAAAATTCACATGTCATGATGGCACCTATGTTCCCAACCGATAGGTAACAACCCACTAGTTTTGCAAATTTAACCAACTAATTAAAGTGAAAAGATAAACAACAAGTAGAATACCTCAAACTAAGTCTTTCATAAGTATGAAATGCGGAAAAAACTAAACTACCACCGAAGATTTTGGTGTCATAAGTACAAGAGCTTCTACAATATGGTGCAAGTCTGAAACTAAAATGACCAGCCGAAACATAAGAAATATCCTATCTGAATACTAAAATAACATAATAAATAAAAAGATAGATGGAGGTGTGGGATGCAGAACAACCTAGCAGATCACCACAACTCCAAGATAATCCAAGCCCAAACTCAGAATATCTCCACAAGATGTGCTTATATTTGAAATCAAATCTGCACCACAAAGAGTGAAACAAGTATAATATGAATATGAAACCATGTGTACGCAGTACATCTCATAGATCGACAACAAAGAAGTAGAGACATGAGTTCATATAAGAAAATCATCCTTTTACTTATACAAGTCTATACTATACTTACCAGTCAAGTTTCATCAAATAGGGATAATCAAATGTCACGTAATTTCCAACCACCAGTAAGACACATAATTAACAAGAATGAAGGAGGTAAGGAGATGCAATGCAATATGACACCATGAAATGATATGCCTCAGATGTCAAATACTCTCTCAACCGTATATACATGATACTTCTCAGAAATACATCGAGAGTTCATGACCCATGGGGGACTCACGAGGTCCATATACCAACACAGACGATCTCCACATGTCTGTGCAGACGATCTCAATGCACTATCATAAAATCAAACAATCCCAGCACGGACGCTCTCCACGTGCCCAACTTATAATCATAAAATCTCACAATCCCCAGCACAGACGATCTCCACATGCCCATCTTATACTCAATCTCATGTCAATGCATATGTACAATATGATTTCAATAAAAGAGAATGATGATCAATGTCAATATATCAAATATCAGTATGATATATAATCACCTCAACTATCACAAATATATGTAACACCCCAGATTCGAAAGAGGTAAAGTGGAAGCTTTTGGAGAAGTTCAAGTTGTCACCCACGAGGGCCAACCACGCCCCGTAGGTGGGCTTCGTGGATGGGGTACTCTGGAAAACTACCTAAGGCAGAACTACGGCCAGGACCCATGCCCCGTGGATGGGTCCACGGCCCATGGTTGGGGGAACCGTCGATGGCCAAAAGTCTCTGAACTCAACCACGGTTGACCAGGACGGACCGTAGGTCCATCCACGGTCCGTCAGTCGTGGTCTGTGGTTGGTAGCTGGACGGTTATTTTAGGGACATAAGGGTCTTTTCCGTTTTTTATTAAATTGAAGTGGTGTCGTTTTGCCTAAGTCTAAAACACCTATATAAGTATTTTTAACCCCCAAAATCCCCCATTCAGGTCATTCTCTCAAAACCCAAAAGAAAACCCAAAACTCCTCTCAAATATTCTCTCTAGAAGGTGGAAGAAGGAGATTGAAGCTAGGTCAAGGTCAAGTCTCCCAATCTTCAAGATTTTGTGGGCATTGTAACTAAGGTGTGATGGATTTTCATCTATGGGATCCTTCCTCCCATGGAGTCCCTTGAATTCCCCAATTGTGAAGTCTAAATCCCCAATTCTAGTTAGGGTTTCTTCCAATGTTGTGGGTTGTGATGAATGTTGATCCAAATAGTTGGATTATGATTGTTTATGATAAAATTAATAGAATTTCATGTATTTAGGATGAAATTACATGTAACCATGCTTATACTATGATTTTAGGGTTGAATTGATATGTTGGGTTGATGCCATGAGAGAGAAACTCTATGGGTTAGATATCTCCTTATAGGATTGATAATTTATGACTAGAATTGCTTTAGATTGAAGCATATATGATGAATATGATGTTAATTTCTTGAGAGTAAAGCATAGATGATGATCATGAGATGTAGTACTTTGAGAGTAAAGCCTAGACTATGAATTGTTGAATGCTAATGATATGATGTGGAAGGGATACTTCCCATAATGAATTACTAAGCTTGATTGAATGACTGTGAAAGGTTTGCTCACATAAATAATTCTAGGTTGAAGGATTGCTCGCCTAAAATGAATCTAGACTAAAATGCTTAATGAATGATGAGGCTAGAGGCAACTACCCTTGACCTCCATGTTGAAGGATATGTGGTGATTTACCATACTCCTTAGAATTGAACAAGAGGTGATTCCTCACGTTCTTATTATGATGAATGGACATGGAGGCGAGTACCCATGATCCTTATGAAATGATATGGAGGTGAGTACCCGTGTCATATGATGTGATTGTGGAGGCGAGTACCCATAATCTTAAAGTAAGTAAGGCAAGAGGCGAATACCCATTAGCCTTTATAAGCTAGGCATAGAGGCGAACACCCATGTCTTTAAAAGTATGTATGATTGATGTGATTACATTATGAAGTTTATTTGCTTGGAGTGTTGCTTGATATGCCTTCCATGATGTGAGCTTGACTAGAGGCGGATGACCTAAGTCTTGGCTAAGGTTAAGTGAGGTTACTTAAGGGAGTATTCTTCTTTCATTATGATGTTTACTATGATTGGATTATGCTTATGCCTTATGTCTTAGGATGACTAATGCTTATGTTTATATTATTTATGCAAGCTATCATATTTATTACATTCTTATACTAACGCATACTCTTGCCTACATTCTTATCAAATGTAGGGTCCGGCACTCCCGATTCACACATTTGTGGCTAGGTTCTTAGTGGATTGAGAAGTGAAGCTTTGGTCAGTCCTCATTGTATTCGAGGATTGGATTACCCTTTCTGTTTTATGTCTTTCTTTTCATGTTGGACTATTGTATGGGCTGCGTCCCAAGATTTACTTCTTATGTTAGATGGTTTGAGACAATATTTGTTAGACTTCCGCTCGTTTTATGAAAGACTTTGATTGTATTGAAAAGTTTTAAATTTCTGCACCTTTTCTATTACTTTATGTTATGATATGATCCTCATCTTTTTCCTTCTAATCCTACTCTAGCTTGAGGTAATGAGTTCATCTTGGTTTGTTCTATGTTTTGGAGTCATGTGTTTTATGTGTTCCCATGATTTCCTTATGTTATGCATGTTCATGAAAAACTTGTGTTTTGAAGAAAATGAGTTTATATGATTGATTTTTCTCATGTTGTTGTGCATTGAGTATGAGTTGCCTATAGACTTCATGAGATGAATTGATGAACAAACGTTAGCTATGCTTTTGAGTATGGATTGCATATAGGCTCCATATGATTGTGTTGAGCATGCTTTTAGCTTGGAGAAGGAAGTTCCTCCTTGACGATGAGAAATCTTGAAATTTCATGCATATTGGTTTGTTAGGTATAGTTCCTACTTTCCTTGTGGTGCATTAAGTATGATTATCTTGGGATGATGTTTTTCTCCTTGGCTTTGTGCATTTTGATGAGATTGCATGCATGATGGGCTGCTAGTCTTGAGTCGTTTCCTTAAAGAGGTGTCTAGAATTCCATTCGAGGACGAATGTCCCCAAGGGGGAGATAATGTAACACCTCAGAATCTAGTAGGCTAAACTAGGGCTAAGTGAGAGGGCAAGATCCAAGGAAGGGAGCTTGGGCAGCCTAACCTTCACCAAGCACTGCCCACCTTCCCACGACCACCATGACTGTTCGTGGTAGGAACCACGAGTCGTGGTGAGGCTCGTGGTGGGCTAGGCAGTAGCTAGACAAGTTGTCCCAAAATAGGACCCTCCCCACGAGCCACTATACGTCTCGTGAAGGCTACCACAGCCGTGGGAGGGGTCGTGGTCCTTACTTAGATTCGAGGGGCCATGTGGTGGCAAGCCAAGCCACTGGTCCAAAGACCACGGAGAGCACCACCGCTCGTGATAGAGACCACGGCTCGTCGAGCCTCACGTGGTCATGTGGCAGTGCACTGTAAGTTAAGGGTTAAATTGGTCTTTTTCAATTTTAATTAAAACAAAGCCTTGTCGTTTTGCCTAAGTCTAGGACCCCTATATAAGTCATTTTAACCCCATATCTCACGAATTCAAGTCATTATTTCCAAAACCCAAAAGAAATCCCCAAAGTTCTTCCTCTCAAATAATTCTCTCTCTAGAAAACTTGAAAAAGAAGAAGAAGAAGAAAAAGGAGATTCAATCTAGGGTTCAAGAGCAAGCTTCCATACTTCAATTTCCTTGGGCTTTGATAGTAAGGTATGATAGTTTTCATCCATGGAGTTCCCCAAATTCTCCAATTTCAAAAGGTAGAAATTCTCAATTGGTAGGGTTTTCTTCAATTGCCATGGGTTCTCTTCAAAGTTGATTTAAATGATTGAATTATATTCTATTATGCATGAATTGATGAAATACTATGATTTTTATGATGTTTACCCATGAACCCATGTAAATTCCATACTCCCCAATTATGAGGATATGATGTGGGTCTTTGTTTATGAAAGAGTAGTTCTATGAATTAATGCATGAAGTGATAGAATCACATGAATTTATGATGAAATCCATATCTAATCCTTGAATTCTAGATGTGGTTATTGAAAGTAGGCTTTGAACCTTGAAAGGGCAAAGTATGAGATTATGTATATTTTTAAGAAATCTATGTACATGCTTTAAGGATTCTTTGAGAGTAAAGTATCAATGATGATGATGATGTTGTTGTTGTGTTGTTGAAAGGATATTCTCATAAACACATACTAGCATGATGTGAAAGGTTTTCTCACATAATAAAGGTTCTTAGGTTGAAAGACTTTCTCACCTAATTGAATCAAATATTAAAAGTGATCATGGATGGTGAAAGGTTTTCTCACGCATGGTCTAAAGAGCTATCCTATGATAGGATAAGTCAAGACTTAATAACTAATCCATGAGATTTATGCTTAGCACCGAGTGAATATTGATATGAGATGGAAGCCCTCACGTTAGTTGAGGCCGGGTTTCTAGAAGCAATCTCTTGAGATGGGATCCCTAACGTTACTAGAGGACGGGTTTCTAGTAACAATCTCCTTATCCCTTAAACTACATGCCCCCTTATGATGATTAGCTAGTGGATCCACTTAAGCTAGAAGTTCATGGTTCTACCTTCGGCAAGTAGGACAACCCTTTACGGTGTGGGAGACACCGGGGGATCATGTTCTAGCTCACATGGTCTCTATGTCGGTTAAGACTTATTCCCACAATAACATGAATAATTAACTAAAGTTACTTCAAGAAGTATCTCATATGAGTTCAAAGGTTTCAAAGGTGATGTTAGCTTGCATTGACCATGGTTTTATGACTTATGATTTCTCACCCTCTTATATTATGTTTTAGATTGGTAAATTACAAGTCATGAAATGAAATGTTCCTTTTTGCATGTTTTAAATGTTTATGCATGGTATCATACTTGGTACATTGTTTTGTATTAACACATACTCTTGCCTACATTTTCCCCAAATGTTGGGTCCGACAGTCAGGGTCATCAGTTTTGTGGCTAGAGGTTGACTTAAGATATTTTCCGAGCTTTGGTGATTCCTCATGATTTGAGGACAAATTTTCATTACTTTAGTTCCTTTCTTCTCTTTTGAACATGATGTATGGGCTAGGCCCAATTTCATTCTATTGTAATAGATAGCTATGATGAGACAAAGTGTCTAAACTTCCGCTTTTCGTTTATAAAAATATTTGGACTTGAAATGTTGTTTTTACTTCCATTATTCTATTTCTTATGTTATGAGAGCTAAGTGGCTTGTATGGAATCCTTCGGGGATCTATACGCCATGTTACATCTAGGGGGTACCCCTAGGTCGTGACATCATCCCAATTTCCCTTGAAATCGATGACACATGCTCTCAACATATCTTTTAAAGTTTGGATAGTACGCTTTGCTTGCCCATCGGTTTGTGGATGAAAAGTCGTGCTAAGCTTAACCTTAGTGCCACGACCCTTTTAGAAAGACTTCCAAAACTGAGAGGTAAACAGAGCACCTCGATCGGAGATGATGAACAAGGGCACTCCATGCAACCTTACCATTTTCCTCAAACACAACTTAGCATAATCTTCCACCGAATAGGAAACCTTGACGGGTATGAAATGAGACGATTTCGTCATTTGGTCTACTATAACTCAAATTGAGTCATGTTGTCGCCGAGTACGTGGCAACCCTACTATGAAGTCCATATTCAAATCTTCCCACTTCCAAGTAGGAATACTAATGTCTTGGGACAATCCACCCGGTTTCTGATGCTCAACTTTCACTTGTTGGCAATTAGGACATTTAGCCACAAACTTCACAATATCCTTCTTCATCCCATTCCACCAATAGATTTCCAGCAAATCACGGTACATCTTGGTGGCTCCTGGGTGAATGGAATACCGAGAACTATGGGCTTCTGACAAGATCTGTTCCCTCAAGTCATCAACATTAGGAACACACAAACGACCTCGATATCTAAGGACACCATCTCCCCCTTGGGAGAAAGCCTCTATGGACTTTTTAAGCACCGCTTCTTTCAATTCTATTATGGTCGGATCAAGACATTGTTTGGCTTTCACATCCGTCACAAGAGACGAATCTGCTCTATTGTGAACCATAACACCACCCTTAGTAGAGTCTACTAGTTGAACTCCCAACCGGACAATCTATGAACATCTCTAACCAACACTTTTCTATCATCATCAACATGAGCAACACTATCAATAGATAACTCACTAAGAGCATGTGCTACTACATTCGCCTTACCGAGGTGATAGAGAACACTCATATCATAGTCTTTAAATAATTCAAGCCACCTTCTTTGGTGAAGATTCAAATCCTTTTAATTAAACACATATTTCAAACTCTTATGGTCGGTGAAAACATCAACATGAACACCATACAAATAATGCCTCCAAATCTTTAAGGTAAATACAACCGCCGCTAATTCAAGGTCATGTGTAGGATAATTATTTTCATGAATCTTAAGTTGCCTTGAAGCATAGGCAATAACTTTACCATTTTGCATAAGCACACATCCTAACCCAATTCTAGAGGCATCACAATAAACAACAAAGCCATCCGTACCTTCCGCTAAAATCAACACCGGAGCGGAAGTAAGTCTATCTTTAAACTCTTGAAACCTCTTTTCACAAGCTTAGGACCATATGAACTTAGCTTTCTTTTGAGTCAATGCAGTCAATGGAGAGGCAATCGTAGAAAAACCCTTAACAAACCTTCTATAGTAACCAGCCAAACCCAAAAAGCTTCTAATGTCTGAAGGTGATAGAGGTCTAGGCCAACTCTTGACTGCATCTGTCTTAATATGATCCACCTCAATACCCTTACTTGAAACAATGTGACCTAGAAAAGCCACGAACCTTAGCTAAAACTCACATTTGCTAAACTTTACAAAGAGTTGTTGTTCCTTTAGGACTTGCAACACAATCCTCAAATGATTGATGTGATCATCCTCACTTCTTGAATAAATCAATATATCATCAATGAACACAATTACGAACATATCAAGGTATTGTCTAAACACCTTATTCATCAAATTCATAAATGTCGCCGGAGCATTAGTTAAACCAAAGGACATGACCAAACACTCAAAATGACCATATCAGGTTCTAAAAGACATTTTCAGAATAACTTCTTCCTTCACCCTCAATTGGTGATAACCCTATCGGAGATCAATCTTAGAGAAATAACTTGTCCCTTGAAGTTGGTCAAACAAATCATCTATTCTTGGAAGAGGATACTTTTTCTTAACCATGACCTTATTCAATTGGCGCTAGTCTATACACATCCGGAGAGAACCATCCTTCTTTCTAACAAACAAAAATGGAGCACCCTATGGAGAGATACTCGGTCGGATGAAACCCTTATCCAACAAATCTTTCAATAGCTCTTTCAACTCCTTAAGTTCTGCCGGAGCCATTCTATAAGGAGGAATAAAATTAGGTTGAGTATCTGGGAGAAGGTTAATACCGAAGTCTATTTCCCTTTCAGGAGGAATACCGGGTAGATCATCTGGGAACACTTTCGAAAACTCATTCACAACGGGGACCGACTCAAGAGTAGGGGTTTCGAAATCCATATCCCTCACCATAACTAGATGGTAAATTCAACCTTTAGAAATCATCTTCCTATCTTTAAGATAGGAAACAAACTAAACCTTAGGCATATAATTTCCCCCCTTCCATTATAGGATAGGCTAATTTGGAAATTGAAACTTGACTACACGGGTCCTACAATCAATAGAAGCATAACAAGAGTGCAGCCAATCCATACCAAGGATAACATCAAAATCTATCATATCAAGCTCTACCAAATCAACAAGAGTAACTCTATGGGATAAGGAGACGGGACATCTTCTATAGACCCTCTTAGCCATAACAGAATCACCAATAGGTGTAGAGACATAAAAAGGTTCTAATAACACATCGGGAAGCATATCAAATCTCATAGCCACATATGGCGTCACCAAAGACAAGGTAGCACCGGGATCAAGCAAAGCATAAACATCAAGTTGGAAAACTTTCAACATACCGGTAACCACATCGGGAGAACCCTCTTGTTCACCTCGAGTTTGGAGTGCATAGAACCTATTCTGCTTTGGAGCATTCACACCTGAACCACTTGGATCGGGAAGGATAGGGTTGATACCTACGACGACTATCTCCTTCATTCTTAGCAACCGAAGGACAATTACTTATCTTGTGGTCCGTCTTAGCACAACCAAAGCACGCATTAAAACCCGCTAGAAATTTACCCTCATGATTTCTTCCACACTTAGCACAAGTAGGAAACAAGGACCTACTACCATCTCCTTGAGGTGAAGGGTTAGACATCCTTTCTTTTTTGAACCTTGGAGGAGCATTAGAAGAACCTTGCCCGGAAGACCTTTGTTGAAACCTTAAATGACCACGTCCACCAGACCTAGATTAGGAATAATTACCATCATCAGTTTTTGCCCCCTTAAGCTTCTGAGACCTCTTCTAAAGTTTTTTCTCTTCAATCTTTTGGGCATGCACCATAAGATGAGAAATGTCCATGTCATGTACAAGCATAGCATTACGACATTCTTTCACCACCAAGTCGGCCACTCCCGAAACGAACTTACTCATCCTTGACCTAGGGTCTGCCACAATAGAAGGACCATATTTCAACAATTGAGTGAACCTCAAAGCATATTCCTTCACGTTCATGTTCCCTTGCCGAAGATTAATAAACTCAAGCACTTTTTCCTCTCTCATCTCAAGAGGAAAGAACCTATCAAGAAAAGTAAATTTGAACCTTTCCCATTCTATGGGACCCGCTTCCTCCGGTCTCGCTTCCTTTCATTGGTTGAACCAAATTTGAGCAACACCTTTAAGTTGATAAGCAGCCAATTCTGCCTTCTCCACCGGAGTGACTCCCATAATAGCCAACACCTTATAGACCTCATCGATGAACTCTTGAGGATCTTCCTCAACCTTAGAGCCATAGAATTTTGGGGGATTCATCCTAGTGAAGTCCCTTACTCTTGATGCCGATGTACCCACATTTAGGTTCATGGGGACTACAACCTCTCTATGTGCTTGGGCCGTCACAACAACCCTTGAAAAGCCGTTCTAAACTCCGCATGTGTAACTTACTCGGCCAACGCGTCAATCGGAGCTTGAGGAGGAGCTCCTTGATCAATATTGTCTCCCTCATTCCTTCTAGTAGATGCCTTTCTAGTTGTCATATCCTGTAAACCATCAGGTAAGGAGTAGGAGAGAGACTTTATAGAGCTAAACTCTATCGCATGACTTTTAGTGAAGAAAGAAGTGAAGTTTCTTAAGCATCTTGTAGCCTCTCATTCATAAATGTGGCGCGCTTCACACTTATGAACAAGAATCTACTAGACGTGGTTTTCAGACATCCTAGAACCATTCTAAACCTTGTGCTCTGATTACCAAGTTTTGTCACGATCCAGGTGTACCCCCTAGATGTAACATGGCGTAAAAGACCCCGAGAGGCCTCATACAAGCCACTTAGCTTTCATAACATAAGATAATAGAAATGAACGGAAATTTAAAACATTTTCAACCCAATCAAAGTTTTATATCAAAAAGCATAAGTCTATTACACTTTGTCTCAAACCATCTAAAAACATGAATATCTTGGGACACAGCTCATACAACAATGTTCAAAACTTAGAACAAAAGAACATAAGAGAAATGGTGGCCAAATCCTCGAATGCTATAAGGACTCACCAATCTTCAAGTCTTTCTTCTACTAAGATCCTAGCCACGGGGACGAGAGTCAATATCGCCAGACCCTACATTTGGATAAGAAATGTAGGCAATAGTATGCGTTAGTAGAAACATATACTAAATATGATAACTTGCATAAGCATTAACATAATCATAAGCATTAGTCAATATAAGACATGAAGCATAATCAATGCACATAATAGATCATTTCAATATAAAAGGAATACTTCTTGAAGTAACCTCAACTTATCATTTATCAAGACTTGGGTCATCCGCCTCTAGTCTTACATATCATGGAAGGCAACTCAAGCAAAAATCAAAGATAGTCATTTATCATAACATATTTCATACTATTCTTACTTACTTTTAAAGACATGGGGATTCACCTCTTTGCCTAACTACAAAGGCTAATGGGTATTCGCCTCTTGCCTTACTTACTATGGGGTCATGGGTACTCGCCTCCATGTCCAACTCATATGACACAGGTACTCGCCTCCATATCATTTTATAAGGATCATGGGTACTTGCCTCCATGTCCAATCATCATTATAGAAATATGGGTAATTGCCTCTTTGTTAAACATTAAGGAATAAGGGTTGTCGCCTCACATCCTTCATCATATGACATGGGTAATCACCTCATGTTCTCTAGATTAGGAATATGAGTAACCGCCTCATACCCTTCTCATGTTGAGGTCATGGGTAATCGCCTCAAGCTTCATCAATTTCATAATCTTTTAACTTAGATTCCTTTTAGGTGAGCAATCCTTTCAACCTAGAATCATTCAATGTGAGAAAGCCTTTCACATTCATACATTCATACTTAAGCAATTCATGTGGGAACTATCCCTTCCACAACAATTACATCAAAAATCAACAATTCATCACATATGCTTCACTCTCAAAGCACTACATCTCATAATCATCATATATGCTTTACTCTCAAAAGCAATTAACATCATAATCATCATATATTCTTCAATATCAAGCAATTATAATGTATCTCATCAATTCTATAAGAATACATCTAAATACATAATTCTCCTTTCATGGCATAAACCAAATTACATCAATTTCATCTTTCTAGACATGGGTTAGGCATGGGTACATGTAGATTCATCCTAAAAATATGTAATTCTATCAATTCATGCATAAACAATCATAACCCAATCATTTGGATCAACATTCATCAAGACCACAACATTAGAAGAAACCCTAACTCAATTGGGGAATTTCTACTTTTCAATTGGGGAATCTTGGGGGATCCATGGATGAAAGGATTCCATGGATGAAAATCTATCATACCTTAATCACAAAGCCTAAAAATTCTTGAGGAATGGAGACTTGACCTTGATCCTAGCTTGAACTCTTTTTTGCTTTTCAAGTTCTAGAGAGAATTATTTTGGAGAAGAACCCAATTCTTTTGGTGAGTTTGAGAGAATGAGTGAATTTAGGGGTTAAAATAGTTTATATAGGGGTCCTAGGCTTGGGTAAAATGACATAGCTTTAATTTAATTAAAACCGTAAAAGACCCAAAAATCCTAAAACTTTAAAACTATCGAACCCCACCCACGACTCCACTGACCGACCGTGGACTGACCAACAGTTCGTACTGGTCAAGCGTCAGTATATTCAGATATTTTTGGATCGAACCACGGTTCCCTATCCACGAGTCATGGACCCATCGACGGATCATGGGTCCCAGCATGGTTCCTGCCTTTGCAAATCTCTTTGGTGCCTATCCACGGACCCACCTACAGTCCGTGGTCCCATCCACAAGTCGTGGTTGGCCCTTGTGAGATGGCACCTTAAAGATTTTAACATGCTATTGACTTTTCTCGAATTCGAGGTGTTACACTATAGAAGGTTTGTTGAAGGGTTTTTCACGATTGCATCTCCTTTGACGACTTTGACTCAAAAGAAAGTTAAGTTCATATGGTCCGAAGCATGTGAGAAGAGTTTCCAAGAGTTGAAGGATAGACTTACTTCCGCTCCGGTGTTGACCTTACCGGAAGGAACGAATGGTTTTGTGGTTTATTGTAACGCCTCTAGAATTGGGGTAGGATGTGTGCTCATGCAAAATAGGAAAGTCATTTCCGATGCTTCAAGGTAACTTAATATTAATGAGAAGAATTATCCTACCCATGACCTTGAAATAGCGGCGGTTGTTTTTGCCTTAAAAATTTGGAGGCACTATTTGTATGGTGTTCATGTTGATGTTTTTACCGACCATAAGAGTTTGCAATATTTATTTAACAAAAAAGATCTAAATCTTTGCCAAAGAAGATGGCTTGAGTTATTGAAAGATTATGATATGAGTGTTTTCTATCACCCCGGTAAGGCAAATATGGTGGCGGATGCTCTTAGTCAATTATCTATGGGTAGTGTTGCTCATATTGAGGATGATAAGAAGGAGTTGGTTCGAGATGTTCATAGTTTAGCCCGATTGGGTGTTCAATTAGTAGACTCTACCAAGGGTGGTGTTATGGTTCACAATGGTTCATAATCATCTTTTGTGACGAATGTGAAACCCAAGCAATGCCTTGATCCGACCTTGGTTGAATTGAAAGAAGTGGTGATTAGAAAGTCCGTTGAGGCTTTCTCCCAAGGGGGAGATGGTGTACTTAGATATCAAGGTAGTTTGTGTGTTCCTAATATTGATGGCTTGAGGGAATAGATCTTGTCAGAAACCCATAGTTCTCGATATTCTATTCACCCAGGAGCCACCAAGATGTACCGTGATTTGCGGGAGATCTATTTTTGGAATGGGATGAAGAAGGAGATTGCGAAGTTTGTGGTGAGATGTCCTAATTGCCAACAAGTGAAAGTTGAGCATCAGAAACTGGGAAGTTTGTCCAAGACATTAGTATTCCTACTTAGAAGTGGGAAGATTTGAATATGGACTTTATAGTAGGGTTGCCACGTACTTAGCGACAACATGACTCGATTTGGGTTATAGTAGATCGGATCACGAAATTGGCTCATTTTATTCCCGTTAAGGTTTCCTATTTCGTAGAGGATTATGCTAAGTTATACTTGAGAGAAATGGTAAGGTTGCATGGAGTGCCCTTGTCCATTATTTCTGATCGTGGTACCCAATTCAATTCTCAATATTGGAAGTCTTTCCAAAAGGGTCTTGGTACTCGTGTTAAGCTTAGTACAACCTTTCATCCCCAAACCGATGGGCAAGCGGAGCGTACTATCCAAACTTTGGAAGACATGTTGAGATCTTGTGTGATTGATTTTAAGGGTAATTGAGATGACCATTTGCCATTGATTGAGTTTGCTTATAACAATAGCTATCACTCGAGTATTGGTATGGCTCCATTTGAGGCATTATATGATAGGAGGTGTAGATCTCATATAGGTTGGTTTGAGGTGGGGGCAGTTTCCCTAATAGGTTCCGAATTGGTACATGAGGCTATAGGAAGCTTTGACTTATTAGAGAAAGGTTGAAAATGGCTCAAAGTCGACAAAAGTCATATGCCGATGTTAGAAGAAGAAATCTTGAGTTTGATGTTCATGATTGGGTTTACTTGAAATTTTCATCCATGAAGGGTGTAATGAGGTTTGGTAAGAAAGGGAAGCTTAATCCCCGTTATTTAGGCCCATATCAAATTTTGAGATGTGTTGGTAAGGTTACTTATGAACTTGAATTGCCTAATGAGTTGGCAGCGGTGCATCCGATTTTCCATGTCTCTATGTTAAAGAAATGTGTTGGAGATCCGACATCTATAGTTCCCTTGGAAGTTTTGGGAGTTAAAGGGAATTTTTTTATGAAGAAGTTTCGGTTGAGATCTTAGACCGGCAAGTTAAGAAGTTGAGAAACAAGGAAGTTGCTTCGGTAAAAGTGTTGTGGAGGAATCAATTAGTTGAGGGTGCTACTTGGGAGGCCGAGGCCGATATGATGTCCCGATATCCTCATATTTTTCCTTCTACTCCTATTCTAGCTTGAGGTAATGAGTTCTTTATGGTTTACTCTTTTTGTATCATGTGTTTTAGATATTTCCATGATTTCCTTATTTATGCATGTTTATGAAAAAGTTAAGTTTTGAGAAAAATGAGTCTATTTGATTGATTTCTTCGTGTTTATGTGCATATGAGTATGACTTGCATATATACTATATGATATGATGTTTTGAACATGCTTTAGCTTGGAGTTGATGTTTCCTCCTCGGAGATGTGCATTTGAGTGTGAGTTGCATATGAATTTCATGATATGGATATATGAATATGTTTTAGCTTGGAGTTGAGGTTTCCTCCTTGGGTAGGTGCATTGATGTGATTGCATTCATGTTGGGCTGTTAGTTCCTATCTTCATTATGATGTTTTAAATATGTCCTAGCTTGGAGTGATATTCCTCCTTGGTTGTGTGCATTTTGATGAAGTTGCATGCATAATGGGTTGCTAGTTTAGAGTTCTTTTCTTCTAGTTATGTCTAGAATCTCATTCGAGGACGAATGCTCCCAAGGGGGAGATAATGTAACACCTTGAATTTGAGAAAGGGGAAATAAGGGCAGTGTTTGGAAGTTGCAGGTGCCAGCCACGGAGGCCAACCACGGCCCGTGGATGGGACCACGGACCGTAGGTGTGGTTCGTGGACTGGTCACCCAGAGGCCATAAACCACGACCTGAAAAACGGACCATCGGTCAGACCACGGTCTGTGGTTAGGGATCCGTAGGTCAGGGCCCCAATTCCAAAACAAAATCTCTGAATCAAATGACGGTCGTGCAGGACGGACCGTCTGTCAATTCACGGTCCGTTAGTCGTGGTCTGTCGGTCGTGATTCGACAGTTATTTTTAGGGGTAGTTGGGTCTTTACCTAATTAAATTATCTCTGTACTACGTCGTTCTGCCTATGTCTTAGACCCCTATATAAGTGTTTTCAACTCCCAAATTAGTTCATTAAAATCATTCTTCCAAAATTACAAAAGAAGATCAAATCCCCTCCCCAAAATATTTCTCTCTCTAGAAACTTGAAAAAAAAGAAGGGTTCAATCTAGCGTTTCAAGGCAAGCCTCGATTTTCACCATTGAAGATAAGCATTTGGCTTTGAGGTATGATAGTTTTCATCCATGAATTCCTTCCATTCATGGAGTTCCTAAATTCTCCTATTTTCAAAGGTAGAAATCCCCAATTGAGTTAGGGTTTTCTTCAATTGTCATGGGTTCTTTTGATTATTGATTTAAATGATTGAATTATGATCTCTTATGCATGAATTTTTGAAATACCATGATTTTATGATGATTTCCCCATGAACCCATGTAATCCCCATGTTTTTCGATTATGATGATATGATGTGGGTTTTGAATTATGAAAGAGGAGATTATGAAATTAAGCATCTTTTATGAGAATTATATAAATGTTTTAAGGATGCTTGGAGAGTCAAGTATCAATGATAATGATTGTTGTTGTGTTGATGAAAGGATTTCTCATAAACACATTAAAGCATGATTGTGAAGGTCTTCTCACATAGTAATGATTCTTAGGTTGAAAGGTATTCTCACCTAATTAAATCAAAAGATAAAGAGTTATCCTAATGGAACCTAGCTTGGATTGGTTAATGAATGATACATTTCCATGGATGATTATGACTTAGCTTGGATTGGCAAGATGACGTGCCCTTCTATGGTTAATGAGAACAAATAAGAAATGACTATTCCGTGAGATTTATGCTTAGCACCGAGAGGATATTGTGATGGAAGCTCTCCCGTTAGTAGAGGCCGGGTCTCTAGAAGCAATCTCCTTATCCCTTACCTATGTGCCCCCATAGGATGATTGTCTATATAGACATTAGCTAGTGGATCCACTTAAGCTATAAGTTCATGGTTCTACCTTGGCAAGTAGGACAACCCTTTTCGGTGTGGGAGACATCGGGCGATCATGTTATAGCTCATATGGTCTCTATGTCAGTTAAGGCTACTTCCCACAATAATAATGAACTAAGGTTACTTCAAGAATTATCTCATATGAGTTCAAAGGTTTTAACGAGGTTAGCTTGCATTGACTATGTTTTATGAATTATGCTTTCTAACTCCTTGTATATCATGTTTTAGCTTGGTCAATTGCATGTCATTAAATGTCTTATTTAAGCATGTTTTGAATGTTTTATGCATAGCTATCATACTTGGTACATTGTTTTGTACTAACGCATACTCTTGCCTATATTTTTCCCATATGTAGGGTCCGATATTCAGGGTTCTCAGTTTTGTGGCTAAAGGTCGACTTGGTTGATTTTTTCGAGCTTTGGTGAGTCCTCATGCATTTGAGGATGGACTTGTATTCATTTCAGTTTCTTTCTTATTCTCATTTTTGGACATGATGTGTAGGCTAGGCCCAATTTCATTTTATTATATTAGATGACTATTGAGACAAAGTGTTTTAGACTTCTGCTTACTTTTATAAAATATTTTGGACTTGAAATGTTGTCTTTACTGCTCTTTTGTTTTATTTCTTATGTTATGAATGCTAAGTGGCTTGTATGGGGTCTCTCGGGGTCCTATACGCCATGTTACATCTAGGGTGTACTTCTGGGTCGTGACAAGTATGCACCGAACTCGAAGAACTATGCCCAGCATAATCAGCCTCAAACGCTGGTATCGCGGCATGAATAGGTTTGCTAGACTGAGAGTGATAACCTCTCCGTGAGTAACCTCGAATCCTAGGTGGAGTAATATATCAGAATGACAGGCGCTCTTGCCCTCACGCTGCTCAAATCCCTCACATAGAATCATGTCTAACTCTTTGGAAGCTTCTACCACCTTTTGAAACTATTCACCAGAAGCAGCAACCTGAGAAACTCCCAGCCAAATCCGAATAATCAATCCCTTAACAAACCTTCTCACTCTCTCAGACTCAGTGTGTGAAGTATCATTGAAGCATGCCTATCCAAGGCATGAAATTTACCCTCATACTCTGCAACTGACATACCATATTACCGCAAACCCTCGAACTCGGTCCTCTTGCGCTGCCTCTGACTACGGGGAACAAACCTGACTATAAACACCTGAGTAAATTGAGTCCATGATAGTGGAGGTGATCCAGCTGGCCTACTACTAATATAATCCCTCTACCAATGCTTGGCAGGGCCTGTCATCTGAAACATTGTGTAGTTAACTCCATGAGACTCCACTAATCCAAGATTATGCAACCTCTCATGACAGCTAACTATAAATTCATATGCATCCCCAGTTAAGTCACTAGTATAAGTCGAAGGATTCATCAATCTGAACCTTCCGAACATCTTTTTTTCATCAATGGCCATGGAAGGTCTGTTAGCCAAATGTGATGCAATACCTGGGAATTCTATACTATCTAAATGGGGAGCTTCAGAAGTAGTTGGATGAGTCCTGGGAGTCTGAGAATCTGGAGCAACCATCGGATTTGGAGTCTGGCCTCCAACACGAGTCTGTGAGGCATCAGAGGTTACATGCAATGCAATGTTCATTACTGAGACATCTCTTCTAGGAGTCCTAGCATATGAACCAAGGTATCTTGAAGCACTGCGGTGGCAATGAAATCGTGTGGAGCCTGAGTTGGTCCATCCCCCTCGACACGATCTTGTACATCCTAATGAATAACATCCGCATTAGGAGGTACTGCCCTATCATGGCCCTGGGCAGTTGTTGGTACTTGTCCTTCCACAGGTGTTGCAATACGACTCCTACCCCGACTCAACCTCGCCCCTACATCTACCCCAGGTAGTGATCCCAGAAGCAGGCACATGAATATGTTGTTGATCATCACTTGCATATGTACGAGTCCTCACCACCTGAGAGAGAATGAGACATTAAAGAATATAATTTCAACAAAGTTAAGTGTGCACGATAAGGAATGAAAGAATAGAATTTTCCTAAATGTCCTATAGCCTCTCGAAGATAAGTATGGATGTCATCATATCGATCCGCAAGACTCTACTAGACATTGCTCTTGTACTCGTAAAATCGATTAACATGTGACTCTGTTATCAAATTATCACGATCCAAATTCACAAGTCGTGATGGCACCTATGTTCCCAACCGATAGGTAAGCCAACCCAATAATCTTGCCAATTGAATTTAATATAATTAAGAGAAAGGTAAGTAGCAAGTAAAATATCCCTAGAGTAAGTCCTTTAAAATGAAATGCGTAAAACTGAATTATCACCCAAGAATTAGTGTCAGAAGTACAAGAGCTTCTAAAATACAATGCAAGTTTGAAACTAAAATGACAAGTCTAAACATAAGAATTATCATGTCTGAATACTAAAATAACATAATAAATAATAAGATAGAGGGAGGTATGGGCTGCGGAGCAGCCAAGTAGCTCACCACAACTCCAAGATACTCCAAGTTAGGACTCAAAAAACTCCATGAGGGGTGCTCGTATTCGGAATCAAATCTGCACCATAAAATAGTGTAACAAGTATAGTATGAGTACGAAACCATGTGTACTAGTATGTCTCATAGACCGACAACAAAAAAGTACTGACAAAAGTATATAGAAGAAAATCATCATTTTATTTATCAAAGTATACATTATACTTAACAATCAAGTTTCATCAAATAGGGGTAATAAAATATCACGTAATGTCAAACCACCAAATAAGTACATAATCAACAAGCATGAAGGATGTAATGAGATGCAATGCAATGTGACACCATGAAATGATATACCTCAGAGTCCAAGTACTCTCTAAACCGTATATATATGATACTTCTCATAAATACATCGAGAGTTCATATCCATGAGGGACTCATGAGGTCCATATACCAACAAAGACGGTCTCCGCGTGTCTGTGCGGACGATCTCAGTGCACTATCATAAAATTAAATATTTATTTGCACGGACGATCTTCACGTGCCCAAATTATAATTATAACATCTCACAATCCCCAGCACGGACGATCTCCACGTGCCAAACTTATACTCAATCTCATGTTAATGCATGTGCACAATATGATTTCAATAAAAGGGAAAGATGATGCATCTCAATAAATCAAATATCAGTATGATATATAATCACCTCAACTATCACAAATATACGGTTTCAATAAAGAAACACAATCACACAAAAGAACTCAAGTCAATAATACATCAACTAATGCTCATATGCTTTGTCATTCTCGGATTACAATCTGCATTCTATAGTAATAAAACTTTTTGTCATTCTCGGATTACAATCTGCATTCTATAGTAATAAAACTTTCCCTTTATAACACTTGTACTCATACCAATACCCGTCACACCATTGGTACGAGACCCCCATCTTACCCTTATCCATTGTCTATTCCATTTTTAATCTTTAATTAGGAAAACGTCCTTCAACGAAGTCTGGAAGTCTTAACATACCTTGAATGTCGAACACGTGTCATGAATCCTCAAGATTTTGCATTTCCCTTTTGTAACGCTTCAGAATGTTCCCAATCTATCAAATATGCAATATTCGTAAGCAAATGAGTCCATAGACATCCATATTACTATATATCTCGCCTAGACCCAAAACTCTCCCTAATATATAATTAAATTCATAAATCTTGGTGTCAACTAATATGTCAAGTCTCATGTTTCCTAAATTTCAAGCCTAGGGTTAAGTCTCAACTCTTCCAAATATCATAAATCTAATGATATTCATATAATACAATGCAACCAAAAAAATTGATTACCTATATCCATATATTAATACTGCAATTATAAAGTAATAACTATTAGAAAATCCCAAAGTTAAAACCAATATTACACGCCCGTAACCTTAGCAATAACGGAATATATATATTACATGACTATAACAATCAATTATAATTAAAATATTAAGTACTATATTTAATCCAACTTCACCAGAATAAACCAATCAAAATCTAATTATTATATGCTCAGTAATATTCCTCTGCCCATAAACCAATTTTGCACTATCCTTATTTGCCAATGATTATTTTCCCCTAACAAACATTTATTTTTACCCCCAACAGAACCCATCACGTTTTATAATGTCACGAATTTCCAAGTTTGATTTCTTTTATTTACTTATTTTTTCAGCCGACACCTTAATACCACAAATGCATAGTCATTTATGATTAAACACTAATCTATCACTGATTCGTTGGCAACAATAACTTACCACCTAATTCTAACCCATAAACCAATAAAATTTATAACCAGACAACACATACATAAACAATAATATTAGCCTTAAATATTTTTCCTTTATCTGACAAATTTCGTGTTGGTAATATTGATGCGATGATATCCTTCGTCGTGTGCAAATATACGTCTTAGTGGGTTGTGGTGAGGCAAAAAATTATTAATCCTTAATAAATCTTAATTCATCTCTTTACATGGGCCAAATCACTTGGGTATTAAATAAATTATGGACTTAACCCATTAACGACCAACTAAATTAATTATTTAAAATTTACCCACTAATTAAAGAACCTTCGCTAAATCAATAGTTCAAAGTTCTTGTTTAAAATTTTACCAAAAGAGTCTTTTATGAAAGAAAAATATCTATTTCTTTAAACGACCTAACGGGTCCTTACAAAGATGATACATGCATTGCAAAATATATAAAGTAAAGTGTTTGATTTTCATCGGTTGTTTTTTAATTTTCAAATACTAGATCATGTATGTTCTTAATTCTCATTATACTAAAGTAGTTCTTTAAAAAGTGTTTGATATTTCTTTTCATAGTATTTCTTCGTTAGAGCCTAAGAGGTTAATTTTTTTTATTTCTATTATTAATTTATTTATCTAACAAGATAAGAGGATGATCTTCTTAACAAGACATACATATAGTCAAGAATTGTTTTTATGCAAAAGAAAGAAGAACAAATTTTAATATCAAGCATAAAATTGCTTTACTTTACACTATTTTAAAAAAAATTAAAAATCTTCTAGTTTTGCGCTTGCATATATTGAACTTCGTTGACATTAGGAAAAATGAACTCCATCAAAGAACGTTAAATTACAACTTAAATTCGTATATAGTCATATGTATTCAATTTTTAATTTTTTTTTAAAAATCAAAATTATATATGTATATATATATATATTTATAAACTTTTCGTAAAATAAACAATTTAAAAATAAGATTACTAAACAAAGAACAAATTAAAAAATAAAAGAAATTATGAATCTTTTTGTGTGGGAGGGTGGGAATGGGGGGAGGGGGTAGTATTTTTTTAATAGATATATAACTATAAAAAATGAAAAACAACAAATTTTTGTAGTGCTAATTTTCGTACGTTTTACATAGTAATCCTACAAGTTTGTTACAGTGTAAAATTTATTTTAACAACAATAATAATAATAATAACAACAACAATAATAATAA
>JAJONR010008500.1:0-24817 GCA_029582245.1 Solanum etuberosum | reverse complement strand
GACCAATAAATTGAATCGAAAAAAAATATTATTAATTTATTGATATTGAATTAATAGGTTAACGGTTTTAAAAATAATATATATATATATATATATATATATATATATTATATATTGAATTGTCGATTCAATATTCGATTTTATGATTTTAAGATTATATCAAAATCACTATTTGACTAATAATTATTCTGGAGGGGGGTTTCCCACCTGGTGTCCGAAGCTCATATTGGAGCTCCAACTAAATTCGGATCGCGCTCTGTAGGGCCCATTCGGAGGTGGCGCTCCGAACATAATTTTCTCCATACTCAGGGCTCGAATCCGAGACCTCTGGTTAAGGGTGAAACACTCCCACCAGTGCACCACAACCCATGTTGGTATTTGACTAATAGTTATATAATAGTGACTTTAACATTTTATCATCCCTATTTTTTAAATTTTAGTATTACTTTCGGCCGTAGAGAACATAAACTAGTCTCTATGCCTCTTTATTGTGACACATTCTCTCTTCTCGACACAAGCTAATATTACATTCTCTCTTCTCAATTTTAGATTTGATTGTGACGAAAAAAAGTTAATTTTTTTTTTGCAATTTATTACATGAGTTTTTAGAAGGAATTCGAACAATTCTGTCTCAAACAAAAGTGATCAATATAGAAACTTGTATTGTACTTCTACTATTTCTATTTTATGAATATCGTGTATGTATGATCATATGAGCATTTCTTATCGGTTAAATCAAAAATCACTATTTAAGGACCAAAACTCGATCAATCGAAAATCGATAATAAATATCTTATTGATTTAATTATCAATTTAGCGTGTTCACAAATAAAAAAATAAAAAATAAACAGATAATGCATATTTATTTATAACACCCTAAACATATCTGGCTACTCTTTATTTTTCATATTTCTCAAATTTCTACTTGAATTGAAACATATATCATAGTTTAAATTAATAATTAAAATTTAATTATATAAAAACAAAATCTTAATAATTATTATTAAAATAATTAAATATTTCTATATATTTGTTCCCAAATATCCGTAGGCATCTTCTTCTTTTTTTGGATAAAGTAAAGATTTTATTAATCAAGTATAACTCAACTCTACTACACTCTAAATCCCTTTGTAAGATTATTTAGCTACAAACCAGGGATACATATTTTGTTCCTCAACTCCACTATAAATATGCTTTCTTTTTCTTGAAACAACCTTAATTATATTTGTTTCCTGCTAAAGTCAATTTGAATACTTTAGCATTAAAAGCTTATTTCTTGTTTTGCCACTTCATACAAAGTTTACATATTTCTTGCCTTAATAAAAACCCTCATACTGATATGTGAGTTATTTGGCGAGTAAAATACTCATAGTAAAGTAATTTTTGAGTTAAAAAATTAAAGTTGAGTGAGATTTCTAGAAAAAGAACTGACTTAATTTCTGAGAAAAGAACTCATAGTTAAACGACTTATGAGAAAAAAGTTCATAATTGATTGGATACCTGTAATATTATCTCCGAAATAACATATGCATAAGAACAGGCAAAAAAATAGGTGGTCAATGTCCTCATCAGCCTAATTATATAGTGGACAAGTTACAAACTCTTTATCTCTACTTTACACTTAGATTATTGTTATGTTTAATTGAGAAAAAAGGTGCATTTACTATGGTTTACTTTAATTATATAGGTTTATGTGGTTGAGAAGTGATTTGAAAGAAATCAAGTCAAAGAGGCCAAATTGAAGAAAATGACAAAAAAGGCTAGAGGCGCAAATGTATAAATCTACAAATTTAGGGTTTATTTTGTCATATTTTGACTTAAAAGTAAGACTTGGAAGGCATTATTTTCATCTTTGGCCATCTATCAAAGCCTTGGGAATTAGTGTTTGTTTTCAAGATTATGAAAATTTCTTATCCTCTCATTAATTTCTTATTTTGTAGTGATATATTTGGGTTGTTGGTGTATTTTCGGATTTGAATATTGTGTTTAAAGATAAAATAATATTAAAAAATTGTTGAAAAAATCATTATTTTTATAATAGACTAAAAAGAAAAGAAAAATAAATTAATTAAAACGAAAGGTAAAACAAAATTTGAACTAATTCATAAATTTCAATGATGATTTTATACCTTTTTCCATAAAAGAGTAGATGTGACTGCCAAAAGTTAGGACCATTAAATATTCTCTCTCTCTCTCTAATTTTCCAGAATATATACCAATTTTAAATCTCAAAATGGAGAGATATATCAAATTCTTTTCCTTTTTTTTTTACAAGAAAATCTTTATTCTTATATATAAAAATTCTAAAAATAATAATATTTTTTAAATTTAATTCATAAGTAATTAACAGATCTCATTTTCTCAAAATTATATTCTATTGGAATGGATGTATTTATTCCTATAAAGAGAAACAGCATCCATATAGCAAATGAAAAGAACTTATAGTGGTTGATGGATGATGAAAAAATTGTTAGTATAAAAGTGAAAAAGTTCCCACGTAGTGCTAGTTGGAAGGATTATCCACTCTTTTCTAATTTTATATGTTTTATTTTCTTTGTTGCTTAGTTTCAACGAAACAATTTGGGTCCATAAGTAATGGTGTGTACTATTATTAGTGCCAATTAGGATGATTTCTTATCCAAATAATCGAGTTGGAGATACTTTTCAAAGTTCAAATTATTATTAGCTACTTTAATATGTAGTAATAGTTATGGATTCTAACTTTGCATTTGACTATAATTTTGTCCAATTAAAAGGAAGACATTGGATAAGGTATTCATAATAGAAAGCAACATATATATATATATATATATTAGCATTATTCTACACATAACAAAAAGTTTCCCCCGCAAGTATTTTTTTAATTCTTAACCAGAGTTTTTGGGTTTGAGTCAACCTGATTAGGGAATCGCCTTTGTTAGAGAGTGTTTTACTCCTTATGTGAAACTTCCTGATACAAATTCATCCCCATGTGGGACTTCCTGACGCAAATTCAGATTAAGTCGGGCTCCAATATAAATATCAGACACCGGGTGGAAAACCAAAAAAAATAAAATTAGAAAGTTACCCAAGAGATAAAAGTAAAAAAAGAAGATTCCAAGATTTAGGTATTTGGTGTGAAAGGAGAATATTTTTCATGAAAAATAAATTAATTAATTTCTTACTTACTTTTTAATGTTTAATAAGTAATAAAAAAATATTATTTCAAGAATATTTATATGTAATCAAGCAAAAAAAAAATATGGGGTAGAAGGGGGAGGCCGATGTGGAGGCTCGGGATTGAAGAGGGTGGGATGGTCAAATAGTAAAAATCGGAACATTGAGTGGATGGGAGGATACAATAAACATAGAGTATCACTTATAAAATAATTGCTTCCCTACTTTCATTGAAGAAATCATTTTTCTAATTCTTAAAAAAATTATTTTTCTAGAGAAAATGTTTGTTAAAAATTTGTTCAACCAAACATAAAAAAATAAAAAATAGAAATTTCTTCGTATTTACTACCTCCTAAAAGAAAAAGAATATGGTGAAATGACTCAGATTTTTCTTAGTTAAATACCTAGAATTTGAGTTATGCAAATAAAAATTTTCTTAACAAGAAAGCACTTCATCATATAATTGACATATATGTTGAACAAAGATGGGCCCTTGCTCATTGTAAAGGAAATAGTACAATTGCTATGCTATACAAAATGACGTTAGCAAGTAGTTTATAATATTATATTTGGCAAGAGAGGAATCAGATGATCCTTAATCAAAAGAAAATGACTGAAAGAGAATAATTACGAAGATGATCATTCAAAACATGCAAATGTTAGGCTCTATAATGACTAATTTGACTACAAAAATGACTGAATTGAATTTCTATCCTTAAAAAGCTTAAAATGTTGACATGGTAGATGTATGTGTAGGAAAGGTGCCATGAGAGTGGTGGCTTTATTTGCCAATTTTGTGGACTGTTTTGAAACGTCTCTTTGATAATAAAATAATTTACTTACCAAAAAAAATTAGCCGTGAATTTCAGTCAGTCGAATTAGTAAATCTAAAGTATTGAATAATTTAAAAAATAAATTAGACAACAACCCTTTTTTTCTACTTCCTCCGTCCATATAATTTGACTAAGTACAAAATTTAAGAAAAAAAGAAATATCTTTGAAAATTATTATTTAAAATAAATTAAAAATATTTATCTAATCATAAATCAATTTATAAAAAATGAAATTGACATTTTTAATATTAAATTATTACTAAATATAAAAATCCAATCTTTTCAAAAAAAAAATTGACTTAAAAGAAAGGTGTGTGGTGGGTCAAGGGAATAGTAGCAAGTGGTCAGTCAATTTTTTTAAAAGGTAGTGTTGCAACTAATTATTAACCAATTGCATTATCCAAAAGATTATCTATATTAATAGCCTATATATACAACCAATAAAAACACATATGAAAAACCAACAAAATTCCTCATGGACTCGTTCAAAGTTAAAGTAAAGAAGAATAATGTTATTCTTATGTACAAAAAAAGAATTACATCCTTCTTCCATTTCATCGAACTATGCACTTTCTTTTTCATAATCTCTACGTTACTTCCATCGGCACGATATTATTTCAACGGACGACTATACATAACGTTCATTAATCCCCTCTTCGTCTTCCTTCTTGGTAACGGAATTGTCGTCATCTTGTTCTTATTAAAACCTCGTCAATCATCGAGTAAAGATGATTCAACATTTCTTGATTATAACGCGCGTGTTATTCCATCAAGTAGACAAGTAAAAAGGAAAATGTATAGGAGTCGATCCGAGAAGTTGATGAACAAGCCTAAGATTGATAATAGGGTATTGAGGCGGTCCGCAACGGTAACATGCGGGAGATATGGTGAGAAATCGACGAAGGAGATGACTGGAGAAGAGTTTAGATGTACTGTGGAGGCGTTTATTGCTAAACAACAGAGGTTTTTGAGGGAAGAAGAGTTTTTAGCTGTTGATTCTATTGAAACATAGTTTTTTTTGTTCTTTCCTTCGGTATTTCACTTTATATGGTGTAGTTTGACTGTTTTTGATATTTAAGAAAACAAACATTTAAAATATATATGATTGCATATATATTATAATATTTATTAATGAAAATTTCGCATATAGCAAACATAAAAATTATATTTGTATGCTATAGCTATAATTTGCATAATTGTGCTCCATAGCAAACATAAATATGTATAAGTCGCTAAACATATACAAAAGAAAGCAGTTGTATAATATGTTTCCGTTTCGGTATACATATACAAAAGATCAATTGTATAATATGTGTTTGTATAAAGCGAGAAAGAGAGAAAGACAAAAGAAAACTGGGCAGGGGAAGATCGTAGTTGTATAATCATAAGTGTATCGGACGAAAATATATGCATTTGTATTTGTATATACAATTTTCTCTCGCTTTATACAAACACAAACTCAATGTATACATTTGTGTTTGTATAAAGTGAGAGAGGCGAATGAGAGTGGCGAGCGAGATCTGGGAGAGGGGAACGAAAATATATGTATATATACAATTTTCTCTCGTTTTATATAAACACAAACGCATTTTATACATTTGTGTTTATATAAAAGCGAGAGAGGCGAGGGAGACTGCCAGCGAGAATGAGAGTGGCGAGCGAGATTCACCAGGAGAGAGGCGAAATAGCAACAGTTTGCAATGGGGTACAATTAAATCAAACTATGGTTATAACATTTAATTTGAATTAATAGTTTGCTATTATATACAATTTTCCCATAAAAATATATCTGAATTATCATTTTTTCTTAGTGGATTTCACACTTAAATTATTAGTTTTTCTTCTTAGTTATATGAATTATTATTATCTATGTATTAAAACACATCTAGTTAAATGGTGTATCTGACCAGCTCTGGTTTGTGCCTTCAAACCGTTATGATCTCCAATATTCTTTTTTCCATTAATCTCCAATTTCATAGTATATTTACCTTCTGTTATGTTTTTATTTGAAAAAATCCGTTAAATTATTCAAATAGCTCAAAAATATCATGTTTAGAGTTTGCGATAAGTACTCTTAATGTAAAAACTACAGCAAAAATTTATATGGGATATTATGAAATTATTTTGACTATTTTAAACAAAATTTTAAGTACGAGAAGGGCGTAAAATGTCCCACGGCTATTTGAATTGGTACAAAGTTATCGTTCATTCACCTTTCGGTCCTTAAATACTCTTGACGTCAATCTTATGGGTCAAAAATTCTACTGATTTTTATGATGGTATCAGAACCAGGTATTAACTTGATAAATAGTTGCATCTATCCCGTGACTGTACAGAATCTACAGGAATTAGTATCAAATCATGGGATATTGTAACGACCTGTTCCCGTCGTTATGAAAAAGCAAATGGGGAAGGAATTTGGGCCAGAAAACTTCTGAGTAGTAACTTGAAATTTCCCGCCTAGGCCAGACTTGGACGAAATCTGAGTCAGGTGAGGTCTAGGGAAATCCGGTAATGGATGGGGAATTAATTATGAGTTTGATCAAGTAAGTGGATAGCCAAGACGTTAAGGAGCCTGTACGGCTTTACGGAATCGAATTCGGGTGAGTAGAACTCCCTCAACTGATCTTGGCGTGAAAGGGTAGTTTTAGTAAGTCAAGCTTTGAAGGTTTGTTGCGAAATGAGAGCTTGGAACTCGTATTCCGAGTTTCTGTCTCTGTGCAAGCCGCTGGGGCGAGATTAATTTCGCCAGGGCGGGGCCGCTATGGCGGGATGGGGCCCGCTGTGGCGGGCCAGTTGCGACTTAAATCGGAGAAAAACCCCAAAAACGTTATTTTCTGCAAAACCTCGTTCTTAAGAGCTAAGGGACGACCTAGGGCAGTTTCTCATTAATTTTCCATGAATTCTCGCTCCAAAGGTAAGTTAATTACTCCGCTAATCCGTATTTCGATTCTTAGAACTTAGAATCCTTGTTAATTATCGTTGAGGGAGGGTTTTAGCCTGAAGTTAATGGTGGAGAAAACCCTAGTTGAGCATTAAGATCATGGGTTTGGCCTTGAGTTGATATTTTGTTATAATCCGGTAAATTAGGTCTTGTTTATTGATCATTGCGTTAATTAATTGTTTTAGACTAAGAACAAGCTGAAAGACTCTGAAAAGGGAAAGCTCAAGTGTCTTAGGAGTGTTCAGGCATGGTTTCGAGTTAGGTGATGGTTTGATTTCCCGTTGTGTTATATATGCATATTAATTGCTCCATTGTATGCATACATGTATGTGAATAGGGAAACATGAATTGAATCTAATGAAATGATTATGTATGAACAATTACATGCCATGAACCTGTTACTTGACTATGTGACTATGTGCACTGTTCATTATGAGTGTGATTGTGACTGTGGTTG
The DNA here is from genome assembly GCA_029582245.1 of Solanum etuberosum. Taxonomy (NCBI): domain Eukaryota; kingdom Viridiplantae; phylum Streptophyta; class Magnoliopsida; order Solanales; family Solanaceae; genus Solanum; species Solanum etuberosum. The sequence continues at coordinate 17,427 of JAJONR010008500.1, read as the reverse complement.
TGCTGACTAGACCGGGTGTCACGTTTCGACACATAAATTGGACTGGGTGTCACGTTCCGATACATATATTAGACCGGATGTCACGTTCCGACACACCTATATTGGATCGGGTGTCACGTTCCGACACATAACAGTTTGGGTGTAGGTTCCATGAGAGGACCATTTGTGATTGTTACATTCATATCTACCCTGTCATTGATATCGGGCAATTGAATATTGCTCCTAAAATGATAATTGAATTATGCATCTTGTATATGTGTGTTTACTTTATTGTAATTGCTTGCATATATTTCGCTTACCGGAGTAGCCGCCTGATCCTACCAGTACACCGTGATTTCGTGTACTGATACTGCACTTGCTCTTTCTTTATTGAGTACAGGACATCCTCAGGCGGCTACTGACAGACCTCAGTTAGGAGATCATTGACCGAGACCAGATTCGAGGGTGAGCCAGTTCTTTCAGGCTACCATGGATCCATCATTAGTTTAGTCCATTCTTTTCGGACTCAGACTATATATATTCAGACTTTTACTTATGTTTAGTTTTCGGGGTTGCACCCCCTTTTTCTTAGACTTGTTGATTAGTAGATTTTTGTTACAATGACTTTCAGGTCTAGGGGTTGAATTCCACGAGGGTTATGCTTGATTGTTTTAGTTAATCTTTCTGAGTTTATGGGAACTCAGTACTTAATTCATCATTTAAACCTGCTTCTATATCTTTAAATGGTTTAGTTTCTTTAAGCTGCTTGGTCGTGTTGCGGTAGTGGTTCTCCCACCGGAGGGTTAGTTTGGGTGCCAATCACGACGGCCTGGGTCGTGACAAAGTTGGTATCAGAGCCCTAGGTCCGTTGACCTCATTGTGCCAAAACAAGTCTAGTAGAGTCTTGCGGAACGATACGGAGACGTCTGTACTTTTCTTTGAGATGCTACAGGACTTTAGGAAATCTCTTTCTTTTTCTCCATTCGTGCTATGACTTGATTCCAATTGGTATCTGGTGATCCAAATTGGTATCTAATCTTTTTCCTTCTTCTGTCCGAGATGGTTAACACGCGATACAACAGCGTCAGGCCCGTAGCTCCCATCAATGAGCCAACAGAGGAGCCCGCAACAAGAAGTTGTGGTCGAGGCAGGGGTATAGGAAGAGGAAGGGCAAGATGCCGAGGAAGGGTAGCACCCGCCAAGGGTGGATTCCCAGTTGAGAATGTTCCCAAGGAAGAGGCCCCTCATGCACCCCAAGAAGAGGTGGAAGAGAATGTGGAGAACTTGGACATATGAGGAGAGATTGTCCCCATCAGCGCATGCCTGACCCCGTGCAGCAGCAGACCAGAGCAGTGGTACCAGTGGGCAGCGGTAGTAATAGCAGAGGACGTTTACAAGGTGGGCGGGGAGGAAATCAGTGAGGCCGGAGAACTGGTAATGCAGGTAGAGGAGCAGTGCAGCCAGACAAGAAGGTTGCCCGTCAAGATGACAGGGCTCAGGTTTATGCCATTCCAGGAAAGACCGAGGCTGAGGCGTTTGATGCAGTGATCACAGGTTGCCTTGGGATTTGATGCGGTTTGTGATGTGGTTGATGCCCCCCATCCATGTTTCCACCCCAGTTGGAGAGTCTGTCATAGTCACCCATGTCTATCGTGCTTGTTCTGTCCTGTTTATGGGTTTCCAGACTTGGGCTGATTTGGTTGTTCTGGATATGACTGACTTTGATATAATCTTAGGCATGACTTGGTTGTCCCCCTAATATGTTGTGCTTAATTGTAATGCTAAAACTGTGACTCTAGAGATCCTGGGTAGGGAAAAGTTAGAGTGGGAACGGGTGTACAAGCCTAAGCAAGCTAAGGTCATATCTTTCGTTCGGGCTAGGAAACTAGTGGGGCAGGGGTGTTTGGCATATTTGGCTCATATTCGGGATGTTGATGATGCGTCTCCCTCTATTGAGTCTATTCCTGAAGTGTCTGAATTCAAGGAAGTGTTTCCTACAGATTTTCTTGGTATGCCTCTGGATAGGGATATAGATTTCTGCATTGACTTGGAGTCGGGCACTCGCCCCATCTCCATTCCTCCTTATCGCATGGCTCCGACAGAATTGAGAGAGCTTAAAGCTCAAATACAGGAGCTTCTTGATAAAGGTTTCGTTCGTCCTAGTGCTTCCCCGTGGGGTGCTCATGTCTTGTTTGTTGAGAAGAAGGATGGTAGTATGAGGATGTGCATAGACTACCAACAGTTGAATAGGGTCACCATTCGAAATAAGTATATGTTGCCTCGGATAGAGATCTCTTTGACTAGTTGCAGGGTGCATCCGTTTTCTCTAAGATTGACCTAAGGTCTGGTTACCATCAGTTAAAGATTAGGTATGCGGATGTACCCAAAACGGCATTCAGGACCCACTATAGGCACTATGAGTTCTTAGTGATGTCGTTTGGGTTGACCAATGTGCCTGCAACCTTCATGAGTTTGATGAATGGTGTGTTCAAACCATTCTTGGATTATTTTGTTATCGTCTTTATTGATGACATTTTGGTTATTTTGAAGAGTAAGGAAGAGCATGCCGACCATCTTCGTATTGTCTTGCGTGTCCTTGGATAACAGAAGTTGTATGCAAAATTTTCCAAGTGTGAGTTCTGGTTGACTTCAGTTGCCTTTTTGGGGCATGTGGTTTCAAAGAAAGGGGTAATGGTAGATCCCCAAAAGATCGAAGCAGTCAAGAACTGGATCCGGCCTAGCTCTGTGACTGAAATTAGGAGTTTCATGGGGCTCGCCAGCTACTATCAACGGTTTGTGAAAAAAATTTCTTCCATCGCCACGCATTTGACAAAGCTGACTAAAAAGGAGGTGCCTTTCGAGTGGACCGACAAATGTGAAGAGAGCTTCCAAAAGCTCAAGACTCTTCAGACCACAGCACTTATTTTGACGCTGCCGGTGGAAGGTAAAGATTTCATTGTTTATTGTGATGCTTCACATTCGGGCTTGGGTGATGTGTTGATGCAAGATAAGAATGTCATAGCTTATGCATCGCGGCAGCTGAAGGTGCATGAGAGAAACTATCCGACGCATGACTTGGAGTTGGCAACGGTAGTGTTTTCCCTCAAGATCTGGCGGCATTACCTTTATGGTGTCAAGTGTGAGGTGTTTACTGATCATCGTAGTCTACAACATGTATTCACTCAGAAGGACCTGAATCTGAGACAACAAAGGTGGATGGAGTTACTCAAGAATTATGATGTTACCATCCATTATCATCCGGGTAAGGCTAATGTGGTGGCAGACGCATTAAGCCGGAAGACGGTGAGTATCGGTAGTCTAGCTTGCTTGGGTGTATCCAAGCGACCTTTGTCCAAGGAGATTCAGACCTTGGAGTCTAAGTTCATGCAGTTGGGCGTCTCAGAGAAAGGTGGGGTGTTAGCCAGCATTGAGGTTAGGCCCACATTCATTGAGGAGATCAAGGCCAAGCAGTTTGAAGATGAGAGTTTGAATGAACTCAGAAAGAAGACAGTGTCTGGCAAGGCACAAGATGCGGCTCTTGATACGGGTGGTATGCTCAGTTTTAAGGGAAGAATTTGTGTTCCCCGAGTGGATGTCTTGATTTAGAAGATGTTGACGGAATCCCATGGTTCGCGGTATTCCATTCATCCGGGTGTAACCAAGATGTACCGAGATTTGAAATGACTTTATTGGTGGCCTGGCATGAAGAAAGACATAGCTGAGTTTTTGGCTAAGTGCCAAAACTGTCAGCAGGTAAAGTATGAGCACCAAAGGCCTGCAGGTTTGCTTCAGCGAATTCCAATCCCTGAATGGAAGTGGGAAAGGATAGTTATGGATTTCGTGGTTGGTCTTCCCAAAACCCTGGGGAAGTTTGACTCCATTTGGGTGGTGGTTGACAGACTGACTAAGTCAGCCCACTTTATCCCAGTCAGAGTAGACTATAATGCTCAGCATTTGGCTAAGGTTTACGTGAAGGAGATAGTGAGGCTGCATGGGGTTCCCCTTTCCATCATCTCGGACCGTGGTACACAGTTCACATCCAAGTTTTGAGGAAAATTACATGAGGAGTTGGGCACTCAACTTAATTTTAGCACAACCTTCCATCCACAGACGGACGGTCAGTCAGAGAGAACTATTCAAGTGTTAGAGGACATGTTGAGGGCATGTGTAATTGACTTTGGAGGGCATTGGGATAAGTTCTTACCTTTGTGTGAGTTCTCCTATGATAACAGTTACCACTCCAGCATTGACATGGCACCGTTCGAGGCACTTTATGGGAGGGGATGTAGATCACCCATAGGGTCGTTTGAGGCTGGAGATGTGAAACCTTTGGGGGTTGAGTTGACTCAGGATGATCAGGATAAGGTGAGAAGCATCCAAGCTAAGTTTCTAGCAGTCCAGAGTCGACAGAAAAAGTATGCAGACCGTAGGGTAAGGGGCATGACATTTCAGGATGGTGAGCAAGTTCTTCTAAAAGTGTCACCCATAAAGGGGGTGATGAGATTCGGCATGAAGGGCAAGCTTAGTCCTCGATACATCGGGCCATTTGAGATTCTTGACTGTGTAGGGCCAGTGACATATAGGTTGGCTTTACCGCCTAGCCTGTCTGGATTCCATCCAGTGTTCCATGTGTCCATAAAAAAAGAAGCATCATGGGGACGAAGATTACATCATAAAGTCGGACTCAGTTTTGTTAGACAAATACCTTCCAAATGAGGAGGAATCGGTTGCAATTCTTGATCGCGATGTACGAAAGCTGAGGACCAAGGAGATGAAGTCCGTAAAAGTTTAATGGAAGCATCGTCCGGTTGAGGAAGCCACTTGGGAAACTGAGAAGGACATGCGAGATAAGTATCCCCAGTTATTCGATGATTTAGGTACTACTCTACTCTTGCCTTAGCCCAGTTCTCCTAGTTTATCACTCTGGCATGAATGTTGGCTAAATTGGTATCTATTGTAACAACATGTGCCCGTCGTTATGGAAAAGCCAATGGGGAAGGAATTTGGGACAGAAAACTTCTGAGTAGTAACTTGGAAATTTTTCGCCTAGGCCAGACTTGAACAAAATCTGAGTCGGATGAGGTCTAGGGCAATCCGATAATGGATGGGGGAATTAATTATGAGTTTGATCATGTGAGTGGATAGCCAAGACGTTAAGGAGCTTGTACGGCTTTACGAAATCGTATTCGGGTGAGTAGAACTCCCGAAACTGACTTTGGCGTGAAAGGGTAGTTTTAGAACGTCAAGGTTTGAAGGTGTGTTGCGAAATGAGAGCTTGGAACTCATATTCCGAGTTTCTGTCTCCGTGCAAGCCGCTGGGGCGGGATTAATTCCACCGGGGTGGGGCTACTGTGGCGGGCCAGTCACGACTTAAACCAAGAAAAAACCCCAAAAACGTTATTTTCTGCAAAACCTCGTTCTTAAGAGCTAAGGGACGACCTAGGGCAGTTTCTCATCAATTTTCCACGAATTCTCGCTCCAAAGGTAAGTTAATTACCCCCCTAATCCGTATTTCGATTCTTAGAACTTAGAATCCTTGTTAATTATCGTTGGAGGAGGGTTTTGGCCTGAAGTTAATGGTGGGAAAAGCCCTAGTTGAGCATTAAGATCATGAGTTTGGCCTTGGGTTGATATTTTGTTATAATCCGGGTAAATTAGGCCTTGTTTATTGATCCTTGCGTTAATTAATAGTTTTAGACCAAGAACAAGCTGAAAGACTCCAGAAAAGGAAGGCTCAAGTGTAGGGGTTGAATTCCGCGAAGGTTATGCTTGGTTGTTTTAGTTAATCTTTCTGAGTTTATGGAAACTCAGTACTTAATTCATCATTTAAACCTGCTTCCGTATCTTTAAATGATTTAATTTCTTTAAGCTGCTTAGTCGGGTTACGGTAGTGGTTCTCCCACCGGAGGGTTAGTGTAGGTGCCAATCACGGCGGTCTGGGTTGTGATAAATATCAAGTTAGTACTCTTACTTACTTTTCTCTTTGAGATTATTTACTCTTTATTAATAAAAACTAGCCTTATGCACGTCATGCCTAGCGGAATTACTTTTAAAAAAAAAATAGTACTCTCACGATCAAATATTTGGGAACCCCTTGGTTAGTAGTTGCAAGTTGCAAATGATTTGGCAGGGGATAATTGAAAAAGGGCAAAAAGACAGTATTTAACAATATGAGGTATATGGTCTTAATTAATAGTGTGATCACTCTCTCCCTACCTACTAAATGTCAATATACCAACGCCTAGGAAGGTGATCATGAAGTTGGATCTAATTCGAAGAAACTTTTTTTTTGTGGAAAGGTAACAATGAGGATAAGATCCAACTGATCAAGTGGAAAATAGTTATACAATGAGGTAACATACAATAACTACATACATAGTATGATTCCATCAGTAAGGTTTGGAGAGGATAGACTAATAAATTCGAAGCTCCATTATCAGGGTCTAATTATTAAAATTGTTATTTAGATACTTAAACAAAGCACAAAGGATTTGGAGAAATTTGATTCAAATAAAGTATATTTGCCATCTCCCACCAGCAACACATGTAACTAATAATTTTGTCATGGATGAGGAAAATACTATCTACTTTAGTTCATCTTCAATATCCCAGTCAATGTCATTATTATCTTTTCTAGAATGATTTTTGTTCGGGTCTTGTCTTGAACAGGATAGAAGCAAGACATACAAACAAAGTATAGATTATTTTCCTCCATTTATCAAAAATATGATTAACGAGATGTTATGATCTAAGTCTACACCTCACATGTGATTGGTATTCGAGATCATGAATGATCCCAAGCGGACCCTTGATACTGGTGTATTACTAAAGAGTTAATATGACATTTTAAGAAAAGTGAGTGAAAGATAAAACTTAGTTAAGTGAATCATGTAATCGATATATGTTTGAAGAAAGTGATAAAGAGGTTCATGGAATTCAACAATTAATATGTGGGTAAAGCTTATATTATATGAACTAAAAGAAATAAGTTTGTCGGGATATGACCCCCAACTATCTTAAAATAAATAATTAACCTAATGAAAATTTTAGCTACTAGTCACTCCATGAAGTCCCCGAATAAGTAGGACTCACCAACTACTCATTGGAAAGTTGTAACTTGTCTAGTCACGAGTCTGAGAGCGAACACCTGAATCTCCATTATAGAAGGATGTGTTGTAGTAAAAAGTATGCAGTCGGTACATGAAATGTATTGAGTATGTATGATGATACTAAACATAATGAAAAAGTAAAGTGAAATAAATGAACGGTAACTCAAAACTAGTGTATGAATGTCAATGTGAAACTACTTCCAAAAATATAAAAGTAAATTTTTTCATGTAGTCCTAAACTGAAAACAAAACTAAGATTTCATATCTACGAAATTATGATGATGATACAAATACATAGTTAATTGTAGCTTTACCGGAGAGTTTCTTACAACTGACAAACAACATCTGAGCTCATGATCTCTAACGTATGATCCCAAATGGGAGGGATACCCTATAACTTGTCAGGGTATATAATATGTCTATTTAATATGGATCTACTAATTGAATCTCAAAGAGTTAAAACAGTTGATTGACTAGTGGTACACTTGTAACGATCTGAACCGCTGTGAGAGGCATCCACAATAAACCCCCGATAGGAGAATCAATTACCCAAGCCAACACTTAACCAACTAAAGAGCTAAAAATAATTACATTGATTAAAGCCAAGATTCATAAATAAAATTGTTAACGGAAAAACTTGCGGAAATAATAATCCTCGAATATGAAAATAGTGTACCAAAACATCTAATATAGTCTAGAATACAAGGATTCAACCCAAATAAAAAGAATCTAAGTTCGAACAATGAATTACAGAGAGTAGATGAATCCATGTCAGCCCGAAAGAAGCACATCACCAATCAAACTTCCTCCTTGTTCTTCACGAACTTATGTTTGACTATTCTGAGAAGGAAGAAATTCTGAAAAATATGTATATGATCTTCATAAAAGTAAGAAGATGTATCATCTTTTTTTATTATTAAAAATAAAGAAAACACATTAAAAAAATTCCAAACTTGGCAGCACAACTTACTTTAGCACTTCAACTACACGGGCGTTTAAATACCCCCTTAACATCTTTCAAGTGATTTAAATACCCCTCTAACGGATGACGTGACAGAAAAAAGTGAGTGCACTCTCCTAAATGCGCGTGAAAAAAGGAAAAAAACTGAATTTTGTAAACTCCTACACATGACCTTATTTTATTGGCCAATATATAACTAATATTTTAAATAGATTTACTTGATATATTAACTCTTTAAGAAATATGTAAATTTTCTTATTTAGAGGTAAATGAAATTTGTGGGTCCCCTTTTTAATTTCTTTTAAAAAAATTATTTTAATTTTGGTGTTTTCCTCAATACATCTCTTTCTCCATTGTAACACCTCCTCCTCCATCTTCATCGTTCTCTCTATCCACTATTTTCATTTCACTAGTCCTTTAATAATCCATAAAATTCAATATCAATGTTATTTTATTGATGCCGATTTCACTCTATATTATTGATGTCGATTTCGTAAATTTATAAATTCTAGATACATTTAAACATTTCTCATAGAATTTATAAAAAATTTTGGATCAACTTTCTTATGCAATCTTCATTTCTTATTTGAGTTGTCAAGAAAAAAATGACTTTCAAATAAATTCATTATCCAAGAGAGTAAATTCGTTGGGAGGGTTCGAAGAGAATAATGTGAATATTATAGTGAATTTTGTTCTTTAAATGGTGAAGGTTGAAATGGTGAACAAGGAAGAAGAAAGAGAGGGAATGGGGTGATATGTATTTAAAAATTAATTAATTTTAAAAATGTTTAAGAAAAAAATGGTGAATAAGTAAAAAAGAAATAAAAATTAATGACGTTATGCCTACATGATTATAATGTGGTGCTTACGTGGCTATGATATGGCAGGTGAGAGTGATATTAAAATCTCAGGGTGAATTTTTTTTTTTCAAAGATGTTAATGAGAGTTTTACCCGCCCGTGTAGTTTAATTGCTAAAGTAAGTTGTAATGTCAAATTTATGAGAGTTTTTATGTATTTTCTCTTTAAAATATGATCGATAAAAAAGGAATAATCAAAAAAGAAAAATATATTTAATTATTAATTAAAAAGAAGAAAGGAGAAAATAGAGTTGAGCATCCAACAACCTCATAGATAATTGTTATTTATATATTGGTTAAGTCATAAGAAAATTAGGTAAAAGAGAATTGAGGAGACATGTTATTTTAGTTGAGAGTATAAGAGTATAAATAGAGAAAAGTTATTTGTAACTCATAAAATATAATTAAATGTAATGGATATGATTTAATTTTTAAAATCAATAAATAAATTGATTAATGAAAAAAATAAAATAAAAATTCAAAAATTCAAAAAATATAAATATGAATGATAGTAAAAAAGAAGTGTCACATTACCTTGTCTATATCTTATTTTTTTATATATAAAGATTCAATATACTATACTTAATTTTATTTGTAAATAAAAGTGGTATCAGAGCTTTAGCCATTCTAAGCTCTGATATCAATTTTGACTTCAAAAATATAATTAAAATATATAAGTATTTCAAGATATTAAATATTATTGTAAATAAGTGGTGTTGACATCCAATTTTGACCATTTTTTTCTTTAATTCATTATTTTTGAGCTTCTAAATTAATAGCATAATAAAATGATATTTTTAAATTTCATGTTTTAGTTTTTATATTTTTTTTCTTAAATAATGGATTTATCATCACGTTATTTAAAAGTTTTGTACTTATTTAATTAATTATAAATACATATTTTTTGTATCATTATTTTATATTAATATAAAGTCGTAATATTGATATTTTCATTTTATAAGTTGTCATCTTATAAGATATTGCATTAGTTAATAAATTAGAAGCCCAAATTTAAGAAGAAAAGAAAAGAAAACAAATTTTCAGCCCAACTAAAATTCACTCAATTAAATGGCCCAAGAAGATGCCAATTTCCACAGCCCACTCTTACACCCCTCCAGCACATATAAGGCACGCGAGCAGCCACGTTGGCGCCACATAAGACGCGAACGTTCCAAAACGTATGTCAAACTCACGCTTGCCACACGTCTACCTATGTCTTCCATGTCCAACACACGCCCTGCCACGTGACTCTCTCTTATTTGTTGGTTAATTCAAAATTAAAATCCTAAGACCCCAAATTTCTTGAACTACCTTTTCTACCCTCATTTAATCTATCAAAAATGACTTAAATCCCATAACATTTTTCTCCTTCTTGCATCTTTGGAAATGATTCTTTCTCTTTCTCAAAAAGAGAACAACGAGCCACATTTTCTCCTTCTTTTCCTTTTTCAGGAAAACTACAAGGTTTGTCAGTCATGGACAAAGCTTTCTTTCTTTCATTTTCATGTTATATCCATGTCAAATCAAGTGGAGGATCAAGTCTGCCAAAATCACAACGTACAAACACCAAACATTTCTTTTTGACTTGATTTGAAATTCTCAAAACTAAAAAGAAATTCAGCCCAAAAGAATTCTATTGAAACCTTATTTATTTTCTATAAATATCAGCCCTTGATATTGACAAAGGGGTCAGTTTTTGAATGATTTTTTCAATCTCAAAAGATACAACCAAAGCTGCCCAAAAATACTTTTATTATTCTCAAAAATATCCGACCTTTTATTGTTTTCACTGAACCTGAATTCTAGTGCATGATCAAGGCTGAAATAGTTCAAGTTCGAGGGTAGATCTGAGGTCAAGAGAGCTCCAGTTCACTCTTAATCTCGATGAAACAACGGAATTAAAGTATTTCCATCCATTCATCTTTAATTGTATATAATTCAATGTATTATATTTAATTTTATTTATAAATAATAAATGATATCAAAGCTATTCAAAGCTTTGATACTAATTTTGACTTTAAAAATAATAATTAAAACATGCAAGTTATTTTTTAATGTTATGAAATATTTGAAAATTGATTATATTTTTTCTGTCTAAACTTATTATTATTAATGTGTATAAATATTTAACCATTACTTCATAAGTATCAGCACATGTACTTCATATTAATGTGTATAAATATTTAACCAAAATATGAATTTGAAATAATTATTTTACATATTTGATTTTTCATAACTTGAAAGTTCATTTTGTTAGGTTGTTCTCAACTTTGAAGAAGATTTGTAGAAGTTTTGAAATTCTTAAAAAATAAATAACAGTTCACTTGAAAATTGAAAGGTCATTTTACTTGAATGGTCACTTAGAAAATTAAAAGGTTCGATGATTTTATTTTTCTTTTAAAAGTTAGTACTCAACTTTGACTAATTGACTTTTTTATCTTTCAAAAATTTGCCTGATCATTATTTTCAAAAATATAAATTGGCATCACCTAAATTAAATATTATATCCATATATATTAGATTGTATATCCATTACATTCATTAAAATAATCAAAAAAAAATGTATAAAAATTGGTGAGCACCTATTTTCTTAGTCACTAGCTCACTGGACACATTTAATACACATGACATATAAGAAATAACTTTATAAAATGATTTCGTTCAGTATGTCCCCTAATTTGAATATCACAATCTATAAGTATAAATTTGTACACTCGTTTACTACACTAAAATAGTTAGCATGATATAAAATTCGATGAACACCTATTTTTATACTAATTTCAATAGTCAGTATACTCATTTCTCATATACAAAAATAACTTAAAATATCATTATGCATGTACTTATCTCAGACAATAGATAATTGCATTTCACTTGAATTTTCATTAGTAACTAAGAAAGCAAAAGATTAAATATCATATACTTAAGATTTTTTTTTTGTTCTTTATGATTTTCATGGATGAAATAGATTACCTAATAAGTTTTGACAGCGAGATATTGTGGCTATATAAGAAAAAATACAAAAGTAGTATAATTATATTATGACTATGTTAGAAAGGTTGAAGAGTTAGACTTCATTGAATGGTTAAAGCACAAAATTCAACCTATAAGCATTTCATCTACTAAATGTGATAGCCACATATGTCCATTTAGAGGATAATCTCCTCACACCCTTTCCTCCATTAAATTTTTCTTTAAAGTATATATATATTTTAAACGGAGAAGGATCTAAAGTGCTCCTTAACTATGCGAATTTATAAAAAATTATCCTTCATTTACTTATCGGACCCTAAATACCCCTAACGTTAATCTTATGGCTTAAAAATACTCTCGATATTAACCTTTGACTCATATTTGCCTTTAATTTTAACAGTCACCCCTAAAGTAAAATTATTAAATATTTATTTATTATGTTCCTTTATGTGATTGATCCAAATTTTTACCCTTCACACATAAATAATAAAAATTACATATTATTTATATTTTGATCTGGTGCACTTGAAAATAATATTTCAAAAACTATTAATTTCATGATATCTTCCTATTGGCCTATTTTGGAGATTGAAAGAGTTTGTTTGGTCCTTGTATGGTCAAGCCCAATGAAAGAAAATATGTGGAAGACAAATTTTATTTTTCTTTTTTTTGTGTTTGGAGCCCAGTTTGGCCACCTATAAAAGAATGGTCATTCTTCATTGTTGAAATCATCCTAAACTCATAACAAAATGCATTAGAAGAGTAGAGAGTTAGTAGAACAATTCTCTAAGATGTATTTGGATCTCTCCCTTTTCTTTGTTAATATACACATAATTATTCTCTAGTGGACGTAGGATCATTCTGATCCGAACCACGTTAAATATTATTGTTCTTCTGCTAACAATTGGTATCAAAGTCAATGTTATGTCTAAGTATGCTCTATGGCAGCACAGTCTGAACTTCCACATCAGAAAAGAATTACTTTAATTTTTTGTATTTTCAAATACTTTGTAGTAGAAGAGAAAAAAAATAAGTAACACTGAGTTCCATGAAGTTTGAAATTGATAGGTTTAGTGGGTGTAACAACTTCAATACATGGAAGATTCAGATGATAGCGTTACTATGGAAGGAAGGTTCAATCCATGCTATTGACAGAAAGTACCCGATGATACATCGGATTCAGACAAGAAGAAGATTGGAGGAGATGCATTGAGTGTAATCCAATTGTCCCTTGCACCTAACATGCTTTGTAAAGTGAGTACAAGTACCAAGGATACGACCAAACAGTTATCAACAAGGCTGAAAGGGATTTACCAGGACCGATTGGTGACAATAAGGATGTTGTTACAACGACATCTTCATATACTTAAGATGGAGTTGGATACTTTGTTGCAAGATCATCTTAGTGCGTTCAATAAACTTGTGATGGACTTACAGACTGCTGCAATTAAAAAGAATGAGGAGAAATTTACATGTGCTTAGTTATTATCATTGACTTCAAAATATCGTGATATTGAGAATTCAATTATGTATAGCAATGAGCCTATCACTCTTGTGATGTGCAGAGACATTTTGAAGGAGACAAATGTGACAAAGCTAGTGGGCTCATTATGAGAGGTCGTTCTAGACAACGGAGAAAGAGAAAATCAAAGTACATATCAAAGTCTCATGAGAACAAATCAACGTGGAGTGTTGGGGCTGTCACAAGAAGGGATACTTTGAACGAGATTGCCCTATGTCAAAGTTCAAAGAAAAGGCGAATGCATCCATTGTTGAGCAGATACATAATTTTGATGATGAATATGTACTAACAATATCATGCAATACTGGAGTCTATGATAAAAAAAAATGGGTGTTAGACTCTGGTTGTACTATGTATATCACATTCTGAAGAGATTGGTTCAGCAGCAATGGGACAAGTGGAGGAACCGTAATAATAGGCAATAATGCAAATTGAAAAATAGTTGACATTGGTTCAGTTCAAATTCGCTACCATGATAGAATCATAAGGACTATTACAACAGTCCGTCATGTTCCTAATCTAAAGAAGAATTTAATCTCCCTAAGCACTTTGGATACACAAGGCTACAAGTATATGAGCGAATGAGGAACCATGAAAGTGACTAAAAGGTCTTTAGTCATGCTGAAGGCCAAGCTGGAGGATGGCCTCTACACACTAGCAGAGAAACACCATTGTTAGCGCATTTACATGTAGTTATCTGATGATAACAAGGCAAAATTTTGGCACATGAGACTAGGTTATATAAGTGCGTGAAGATAGGAAATGTTGAGTAACCACAACCTTTTGAATAATGAAAAGATTAGCACACTTAAATTTTATGAGCACTGCATCTTAGGGAAGCAGAAGAAGGTCAGCTTCAGCACTGACAAGCACAAAACGAGAGGGGTGCTACACTATATCCATTCAGATTTAAGGGATCCCTTTAAGCTTCCATCGAAAGGAGGTAAGAGGTATCTTCTCACATTCATTGATGATTTTTTATGAAAGGTTTGGATGCGTTTCTTGAAGGCAAAAGGTGATGCTTTTGAAACATTTAAAGAATGAAAGATTTTGGTTGAGAATCTAATAAAGAGAAAAATCAAGTATTTTTGCACATAATGGCTTGAAGTTTTGTAGTGAAAAGCTCAATAATTTATGCAAGGTTCATGGGAACGCAAGACATAAGGCGGTCAGGCACATCACAACAAAATGGAGTTGCTGAGAGGATGATCAGTATTGCTCTTGAGTAGGCTCATTGTATACTCTAACAAGCCAAAATGTTCAAAGTGTTTTGGATTGTAACAATTCACACTACTTCTCATATTGTCAATTGATCTCCAACATCAACGGTTGACTTTGAGACTCCAAATAAGGTATGGTTAGGTGAATCCTTTAACTATTCATACTTTCGAATATTTGGGTGTCGAACTTATTATCATGTTAATGAAGGAAAGCTTGAATCAAGGGCTAAAAAGGTCATATTTGTAGGATATGAAGATGGAGTAAAAGGGTATAAACTTCGGTGTTTGTCTTTAGTCAAATTTGTATTTAGTAGAGATGTTACCTTCGATGAACTTGTTGTCAACAAACCAAACATAATTGTGAAGTGAAGAGATAAAAGGCAGATACAAAAATTGAAACGTCTTATAGAGCAAGCAAATCTGATTGCATATGCGTTCGTAGCTGCAGAAGAAGAGATTAAGGATATCGAGCCATCTTCGTATGTTGAAGCAACTTCTTGCAAGGATGTTTCATAATAACGGTTAGCCATGATGGAAAAATGGAGTCTCTTGACAAAAATAGACATGGGTTTTAGTTGAAAGGCCAAAGGGGAAGATGACAGTTGAATGCAAATGGATCTACAGAAAGAAAGAGGGTATACCAGAAGTGGAAGATGCTAGGTTCAAGGTAAGATTGATTGCAAAAGGTTTCAGTCAGAAAGAGGGAATTGACTATAATGAGATCTTCTCTCCAGTCATGAAACATAGCACAATTTGAGTGCTACTAGCATTGATTGCACAATATGATTTGGAGTATCAACAGCTTGATGTCAAAATCTAAAAGAGACAAACTATATGGATCAACCTGAAGTTTTCCTAGCTGAGGGAAATGAAGATAATGTATGTCAACTGAAGAAGTCATTGTATGGTCTGAAACAATTCCCTGTACGGTGGTATAAGAGGTTTGATGCATTCATGATTACACATGGATTCTGAAAGAGTGCATTTGATAGTTGTGTGTATCACAAGAAGATGTTTGTTAACTCTATGATTTATTTATTGTTATATGTTGATGATATGCTTATTACCGCTAACAACATCACAAAAATAAATATTTTGAAGAAACTATTGAGCAAGGAATTTGACACGAAGGATTTTAGAGTTGAAAAAAAATCCTTGAAATGAAGATTTTAAGAGAAGACGATGTTGCACATCTTTCTCAGAAGAGGTACACTGAAAAGGTTCTTGAGAGATTCAATATGCATATGAGCAAGTATGTAAGTACACCGTTAGCTTGTCATCTCAAGCTTTCAGTGTTACAAATGCCTTAGTTTGTGGATGGAGTGGAGCATATGTCAAATGTACCTTATGTTAGCACAGTTGGTAGCATTATGTATGTTATGGTTTGTACACGTTCCAATATTGCTCAATTTGTAAGGGTGGTAAGCAGGTACATGACAAATCTAGGAAAAAGACATTGGGAAGCTGTCAAGTGGATATTGAGATATCTCAAAGGAGCTTCTAATGTTGGCCTAACCTTTTGAAAAAGTAAAGGTATTTCAATTTTCGGTTATGTAGATTCTGACTATGCAGGGGATCTTGATAGAAGCAGGTCCATAATTGGATACATCGTTACTCTCGTTGGTAATTTTGTTAGTTGGAAATTGACTTTACAGTCGATTGTCGCTTTGTCTACAATAGAGGCAGAATATATGGCAGCAACAAAAGCAGTGAAAGAAGCTATATGGTTGACAGATTTTATGGCAGGATTGAGTTTGGTTCAGCTGGAATCAACTCTAAGATGTGGAGATTGAAAGAGTTGGTTTGGTTCTTGTGGGGTCAAACTCAATGGATGAAAATTTCATGTGCCAATTTACTCGGCTAGGAATTTAACTTGGAGAGCAAACTAAAATTTGTGGAAGATAAATTTTGTAATTTTATTTTGTGTGTTTGGAGCCCAAGTTTGGCCCCTATTAAAGGAAGGTCATTATTCATTGTTGAAATCATTCTAAACTCATAGCAAAATACATTAGAAGAGTAGAGAGTTAGTAGAGCAATTCTCTTAGATGTATTTGGGATATCTCTCCTTTGTTTGTTAATATACAAGTAGTCGTGCTCTAGGGGACGTAGGTCATTCTAATCCAAACCACGTTAAATATTGTTGTTCTTCCTTGTTCTTTATTTTCACGTTTCCGCTAACAAAATCAACTCCCAATTTAATATAACTTAACTCATAACTGAGGATCCGACTAAAATTTATACTCGACTCGATTGATTGTCCATCTAATTTTTTAATTATTTTTATTAATATAAAATTTCCTATCAATTATCCAAATGTCTTGTTCATTTCCTCTATTTTTAATCTCTTATTCTTAATTAGGATATCAAGAACTTAAACTTGAAATGAACTTACATGTTCATATTCTTTAATCTGTATTATTATCATGATGGGGTTGGGATGGGATAGAAGAAAAGATTTTATTTATTATTTTATTTTGAATTTTGGGTCTACATAAAAGAAAAATGTATTATATGTACATAGTTTCTTAATTAAATCATCTTTAATTGAACTAATTGTTTCTATATGTATGCCATCATTATTTTCCTCTTTATTCTCCCTTGGTTTGGCCTAAGTTGGAAAAAAAATTAAAATTTGAAATAGTGGACAAGATCCAAAAAGGAAAAAGGTGGAAGAGACATGAAGTGAAGGGGTTGGGGGGGGGGGGGGTTGTAGATAGTAGAGGATTAATTTTTTTTAATTTTTAATTTACTATGAAATCCAAAGTCGGGTCAATCATATAAGCCCACGTATAAAGAAACTTCAAA
>JAJONR010008499.1:0-37251 GCA_029582245.1 Solanum etuberosum | reverse complement strand
TTCAAGAACAAGGATGATAATTTTGAGTCGATCAAGATACCGGTTAAGTCAGTAAAAGCTATTGGCATTCTGGCCTTGTCTTCAACCAGGTTTCTGATCTTGGACTCTGAAGGAAATCTTCACCTCTTGTTCCTTGCAACTTCTGTTCATGGATCGGAGACTCCTTATAGCATGAAACAGTTAACTCACAACATGAAAGTTCGAAAGCTCACTGTTCTTCCGGATTCTTCTACAAGTATATTTCCATCCTTTTAAATTTAATAATGTTGTGTTCATTTATTTTTTTTAGGACATAATGCCCTGTTAATTTACTGATATCTTGATTCAGAAATGTGTATGAAAAGTTGATTCATAGAATATCAACTTTCTCTGTTTTGTAATGCCATTGGCTGTCCTTTTCAGGAGCACAAACTGTTTGGATATCGGATGCACTTCATACTGTACACATGATTGCGGTGACTGACATGGATGCATCTGTCAATCAAACTGACAGCAAAGACCCTGCAGAGAAGCTTGTACAGACTTCAGGTAATGTTTTCCATGTATGTATGTTTCTAATTTAGGAGAAACATTTAATATCATGAACAATGCATTTAATATTTCTGATTCAGTCACCCCATAAAGTGACGACATGTAAATCCAAATATGCACTCAGTTCAAACTTCAGATGATTTTTTTTGCTTGTATGATAATACGTATCTGTGAAGAACATTCATTTGTTTATTTTACCATTGTCATCCTTGTATTATCAGCTCCTTTGTTTTCCCATTGATAACTTGTACAATCCAAGTGGCATTTGGGAGGGTACATGGGTTAATTCCATTAGCCTCCCAAGGTGTTCATGACTATGCCATATCAAAAGTGCCTTCAGAGTTCATTAATACTGTATTTGTCTTCCATCAGGTGATTGATAGTTTGGTTTCAGTGTGGTGGTTTGGTTTTAATCTCCAATGGATCATATGGCCAGATAAATCCTGGTCTTCATTTTCTCCCTGAGTTTTTTGGATCCTATTTCAGCCTTTCAATTATTCCCTATGCTTATTCAAAATTGCAAATGTTCTCTTCGTTGAGGTTATTGCAAGTGAGATGATTAATTTCATTAAACATGATTGGCCTTCTATGATCACTATTAATTTAACCCTTTATTATATGATTATATCACTTCTGATCTTCATCTATAACATTGGAGTTATTAGGAACTTACTATTATATGATTATATTACTTCTGATCTTCATCTGTAACATTGGAGTTATTAGGCAATTTAAGTAATTTTTTTCTTCTTTTACATTTATGTAGTTGTGCAAGCAATATTTTCCAGTGAAAAGGTCCAAGAAATTGCAGCTTTGTCTGCGAATACAATATTGCTTCTTGGACAAGGTATGCACAACTAAAATTCTATATGGATCATGCATCCCTATGTCTTATCCTGCTAATGGAAAGAGTCAAAGTTTAATCAAGTTAGTTAGCGTGCTTATAAAAGGAGTATAGTGTCAATTTCGAAGTTAAAAGTAACATGTTTGAGGTCATCCAAGATAAGGTAATTCTTTCATGTATGCTAACTGCTGGTCATTTATTTTGACCTTTTCAAATATTAGTTGATGACAACCCACTGTCTAAATTGTTGAGTCACAAAGCTGGAATGAAGCATTAGCCCCAGACATTGCAGTCATTGTTGGAAAAGAATTCTTTTTTCTTAAATAAAGAAACTTCTTTTGATCGCACCCTCTGTTTTTTGCAGGAAGCATGTTTGCATATGCAATTTCCTAGAGATGCTGAGTGGTTTTTTGTGGTCAGTGAGTCCTCCCCTTCATTAACATTTTTGTTCTACATACATTAGATTCTCTGACAAGTAAATTTCTTATGGGTGTCGGCCAGAAATTTTCTATATTGATTCTTTCAGCAAGATATTTTAGATGAGCATCTTTTCACATCAATATCAAATTATTTTGTTTCCTCGTGGGAAGAAATATTTCATGCTTTTTTCTTCGTCTGAAAACAGTACGAGTATATTATTGAAAGAACTTCCAGCACAAAGGCTGTTTTGGAGCCATATTTACAGATCAATAGTAAAACAAAAGAAATCCTTGATTTTCTTACAAGGATTCAATGATCATCTTTACTTTCTGTGTAAGGCTGCAATGTTATAGTACTCAATTTTTTGCTCTGCATCAAAGTACTCAATTTCATGATTTTCAGTGGTTTATTGTGCTTTTAAACATTAAATTTATGCACCCTTTATCTTTTGAAGATATGGAAAGTAAACCTTTTCTCTTCCCCCCGCCCACCCTCCCCCCCTTTTTCTTTGTTGCATTGCAGGTCATTCATGTTTCACATTTGGATAGACAAGTAATGCCAATTGGATGGTTTTGGTGGAGTTCTCTTGTGGGAGGAGTAAGTATATAAGCGATTTGTATATTTTAAACGTTCCTTCTTCAATATTTAGAACCTGGTCATGTTCTTTTGTCTCACCTGGTTATTGTACTTCTTCTGTGGGTATTGAACAGTCTTTGTGCTGCAGTTGTCAATATCTATCAAGTGGTTCATAACAAGTGAAGGAGGCTGAGCTCTTGGAGTAAGGATCTTGATCTTTTTCTCATTATTTCTACTAGATGATAAACTTATTAGTATCAGAGAGAGATATAGTAAAAAGTTTGCTTAAGTTTTTAGTGTTCAGAAGTATTTTGTGAAAGACCAATTGAGAAATTGGATCTTTCAGAGGGTGCACCGTGTAACATACTCTATGTTCCCCTCAAATTGTTAACTATAACTATTTAGTGTTTCTACAAAATATTGATTGAGTTGGAATGTTATAGCGCGATTGTATGCACTTTGAAATTGATAAATGCATTGTTTGTGAAGTGTGTGTGTGTGGTGGTCCAAGTGATGGATTGAACAGTTTTAAAGACTTGCTATTTTTTTATGGTGGATCTAATCTGGTTTAGATTTCATTATTTCTTGGATGACTTGTGAAAAGGGTGAATAAATTGTGCCATTTCAATAAGATCTTCAACTGTTGTGGTTGGACTAGAATTTTAGTCATTTGGTTTCTTATTTTAATTTCTTGAATATTATTTGACACACCAAATAATTAATGCAACAGAAGTAGGTTGTGTAAGAAACATAATATCTTATATCGTGTTTTTCTTGGCAGTGAAGCTATTAGGAGGATCTGACTAGTGGCTGTTGGGCGAGGTCAACTCTTTCAGCAATTGATGCCCGCTGCTGCATGGCTTCCATTACGGCAGAGATCAAAGTGCATTGTAACCATTGAAGCCGCATGTTCGATGATACAATTGTTGCATGTGTTCTTGGTCGTTGCTGCTGGAATTCTCAACATTGATGGGGTATGAGACCAAGCATCCATGTTAAGATGTGTGGTAAGAGGGCTTCTGCCATTATATTGGTCTAATATTGGCTTGTTTTTGGGAATTTAGCTTCTGTCTGTAATAAGCTTGGTAGAATTATGCTTATGTTGGAGATGAGGTTATGGTTTTCTGATACATAGAGCTGTGAACTTAAGCTGCCATACTCTGTGAGATTAACCCCTCGTTATTCCCAGACCATAGATTATGGAATAAGAAGTCTTTAAGCCTTTTCACTATTGATTGTAATCGAGAATCATCTCAAGGATGTTAAGTCAGTGCGGAACTATTTACTGCTACTATCTGTCTCTCTAGAGTACTATAGATGCTGTTGAATATAAGATTTTATTTTCACCATCTTCATTGCTGTCCTAAGTTCTGTACTCGTTTG
This sequence comes from Solanum etuberosum, assembly GCA_029582245.1. Classification (NCBI taxonomy): domain Eukaryota; kingdom Viridiplantae; phylum Streptophyta; class Magnoliopsida; order Solanales; family Solanaceae; genus Solanum; species Solanum etuberosum. The sequence goes on along the minus strand of JAJONR010008499.1, from coordinate 33,497 downwards.
CAGCTTAATTCAGATTTTACCTATTTTCTGGCTGGCGATCATTGTTGATCAGACATTTACTGGTTTCGTATAGTATTTCAATACAAACTTTTTAAACTTGATTCGTCGTCTTTCGAACAGTTTTTGAAAGTTGAAGTTTGCCTTTTGGCATTGGTTGAAACATGTTATGTATGTGAATAACCAAAACTTTGTAGATTTCACTGCTGAGAAATGAAGCTTAAACTGTAACTATCCTGGTAGAATCATGTGGGGTTTACCCCTTTAGAATGAAGAAAAAGTAATTGAGGCTTTTGTTCTTTTTTTATCGGTTTGCTACTGTTTGAATTGTGGTCCGGGTGAATAGCACAGCAAAGATTCTTTAAACATCAATTTCTTGTCTGTCTTTTGGCCATAAACAACTGAACAAGTTTGGGTAAAATCAGTATTCAAAATTAGGGACAGAAAATATAAAAGTTGGATTCCCATTTCCACCCAAGATTTTGGAGCGTCAAATTAATTATTTCCTTTGGCTGGCATTAATTTTCTATTCGAATTATTTATCTATACATTAAAAGACATTGGTTACCAAATGAAAAAAGTGCGACAGTCGAAAATGATCGAACATATTTGTTACGGATGAAAGAGAGATGAGAAAACTGAATTTCTATCTTAAACTGCGAATGAAACCTACGTTGCATATATAGTTGAGACAAAAACTGACAGTGACTATGTATGTGCCCACGGGATGATGGACCTACATACTACTAGCCAGCCCCCATAATTATTACGAGGATGATCTTGACATCCTCACATGTTTTCATCGATGTCCACACACCCAACTATTTCAATTTCGACTAGAAGGAAATGATTTCTTATTACCACTTATATAAAAAGAGAAGATATGTGCGAAAATAAAAATAAATTTCTAAAGAGCTACGGGGAATCAAATTTCAATGAATTATTTGCCTTTCTCTTTCCAAACCACAATGAAAATAACCCAACAGTGAGGAACAAAATTTTCATCCCCTCTCAAAAATCAGTAAGGATATGGTCATACATTGGATTACCTTACCAACACATGTCCTTATTTGAATGCAAATTTCATTGTAGTAAAAATATATGGTTTTTTTTGCATAATAAAGATCAAATTCTTTCTTTTTTGAACTTTTGAATGTAGCAAGGCGGGTAGCTCCGTCTGTCTCTTTCAGTGTTGGCTGCTTGTATTAACAAAGCTTTGCCAAGTTATTATTAGCAAATAGCAACTATTCAAAGATTCAAAAAAAAATTACCATGAATTTAAGATCAATTTTTTTTGAATCCAATAACATACCCAGTGTAATCTCCTAAGTGAGATCTGGGAAGAGTGGTGCGCGTCCAGCCTTACCCCATCATGTGAAAGTAGAGAGATAGTTTATGATAGACCATCAGGGCAAAATATCACATTCTTTAAGATCTTTTTCTCGATCGATAAAATTTTTAACACCCTGGAAGTTGAAAAACTTGGTTGTGTCAGGTACATTTGATAGCATTATTATGAAACAAGATTTCCAAATTGAATAGATGACATAGCTTGTTCAACTAGAATTGGACAAGAAGGTTAATAAAACCAATGTCATACCATACCTATATTATTTGTTTACCAAGTATCGAGACAAACCAAAAAATAAATAAAATGTGAATGTCTTTATAGTTCAATTTCACAACCCCTTAATTGGAAATTGAACAATTGATCATTATATACTTAATATACCCAAATTTACCTACTCTGTTGCATTTAGTCACCAAACATCTCTTCCATTTTTTTTATGTAAAACACAATATTAGATTAGACATTCCACTTGACTTCTGTTTGCAAATAAACCACAAAAATATTTATCTGGCCCACTTTTTAGCTCATAATTTTATCAAAATTTTGTTTTCAAAATAAGGGGTGTGGGTTGCTGTCAAATACAGGAAATTTAAATTTGAAATCTCTGAGGCTTAGTTTTTTGGAAGTTACTTGTTGAGCAGCTGCTCTTTTTAGCATCTTTTTTTTTTTTGCTGATTCTGCAGGCAAAAGGCTTTTGAAATTTATATATGTACCTTTACTTCCTTCTATTTAAAAAGTGAACAACTTTTTATCCAGACCAAAACTTCTTCAATCATGAAATTAGAAACTAGTATGGCACAATCACCTATTGGAAATTCAAGAAGGTGCGGCGACGATGGAGATTTTAACCTTAGAGAATGGACTCTTAAGGCCAAAATTAGTAGAGAAAATACAAATTCAAGAAGATTTTCAGCTTCTTATATTAGAAGTTTCAGAGAAGATGCAAAATCTTTTAGATCAAACATTTCCATTTCTAGTACTGCTTCTTCCCCTGGCTACATCACCTTAAGAGGTAATAAAACTACTTCTCCAATTTTTCCTTCTCATGATTTGTTTTATTACTATTTTAATTTCTCATACATCTTTTTTACAGATGAAATTGACCCATCAACTTATTCTTTCACCACTGCCCTTAAAGGTAAAGGCCTTTTATAATATCAAACGAATTCAGAATCTAGAGTCAGTAGGTTCGAATAAATTCATTTCTGAATTGTTCCATTTTTCAATATGACTGATTTTTTGTTCTGTTCTTTTTGAGTGTAGCATTGCAGGCAAAAACAACATATAGTTGGGAATACATGTCACCAGATGGATTGGCTTTAAACTCGAAGTGGAATGAAGCTGAGAAATATATATGCAATCCTTTATCAGGGGAAGTTCCATTAGAATGTTTATCAGCAAAAACACTAAGTGGAAGATCGTTTCGACAATTAACCAGTAAAATCACCATGTCTGCACCTTTGATTTATCCTTCACAATATCAAACTAGACAATTCCGTCCAAAACCTCCTACAAAAGTAGTACCTCATTTGCCTCCACATGAACTACAAATCCAAATTCCAACCAAAGGTATATATAGTGTTTTTTTAAATTATACTGATAGCGTAAAACTCTTTTTATACTGACAACATATATAACTCAAGTATTAATTACTCGCGATTATTTTCACCTCACATTCTCATGACTTGTACGTTTTTATCAATTTAGAGAAGGTTAGCATTACAAGAGATGTGGGAACACAGAGTAGTACTCCAGGCAATTACTTAAGTTCAAAGAGTCCAAGTCCTGCTCGTACTCCATCCATTGAGGAAAGATCAACAAAACGTTGTGTAGCTGATGATTCACCTATGACTACTCCTGAAATCAAATCTGACGATAAGGTAAAACATGAATGCTAACTCCTTTTCCCACTAGTTATTATGATGTTAAGATTACGAGTGCACACTGATGAGTGGCAGAGTCAGAATTTTCACTAAGTTAAACGCGCTCAAAGTGTAAATCGGAATTGAGGCAAGCCTATTAATTATAATATGCTACAAATTAAAATAGACTGATAATATAAAAAAAGTTTTACATTAGCTTATTGTAGCATGGAGACTATATTGTCAAGGTTGACTAGGTCGCATGAAGTGCTATACTTGAAGTACTAATTCTACTAGGTTGGCCTTTTTTTTAAGTCAGTCCTAACAATAATGATATATTTTTTTATTTGATAAAAAATTAATTTTAATTTATACTCACACAAACACTATAATTTATTTTAAATTTCATGTCAATCAAACTACATAGTATAAATTGAAATGCAGTACTAATACAATTGGTCCCAAAAGCATATCGTTCAGCATTAAGTACCCCATGCACATGCAGAAATCATATCACTTGCATTTTGTGGTCACTTCTTGCAACGACTGACACGTCCTAACTTTCACTACCCACCCCTCCTTTTTTTTTTGTAGTTTCATTTTTACTAGAATTGGTTATACAAATTATGCTAGTAGGGAAAGAGTGTCACTTTAGGAAGCCAAAAATGCTATATATGTTCTTTCCGTCCACCTAAAAGATTCTTTAGGAATTGTCATCTTCTCAACTGCTACATCTCAATAATTCATGCAACAAAAGTTTCTTTTGACTTCCATATCAACACCTCCCTCCTCAAATTGGATTTTACTATATATGTATTCTATTTTTGAAGTACCTTAGTTATAGTCAGGGACATATACAATTTTCTCATCTGATGACAAGAATAGCAAATGGTGCACTATATAAGTGACCGGTGCACTAATATTCTAGAAATTCTAGATTCGCCCTGTCATTTGAATATTGTGTATATATTTAATAGGTGGAAGTGAAAGAAACAAGAGGGAAAGAAGACACAAAAAGAAATGAGGAACAGCTGGAACTGGAAGGTGAGAGAAATAATAATAATCACAAGCAGGAGCAGAAGAGTACTAAATGCAGCAGGCAAGGATGTTTGTCATGGAGGCCAATTAGATTGTGCATGAGACAAAAGCAGAAAGAGAAAAAACATAGTAAATCAATAAAGAAGAAGAACATCTTTCTTTGCCATGATATAAATGGATGCTAAATCAATAATAGTAGAAAGATTCATTCTTTCTATTATTACTTGTCTCTTCTCTATATATTTCTCTCTTCTTTCTTAGAAGATAGTACAACAAAATCTAGCTATATGAGAAATTAAAGTGCAATCATGAATGCCATCAGAACTGAATACATATATATGTTCTCTAAAGATTTGTTTGCCTTCTAGTCATAGCTATGTTATATATATGTACTTTTCCTTGTAACACTTTACATTCATCCGTTTGAATCTGTTTGTACTAAAAAAAATTAGTTCGTTCAAAAAAAATGTCTCTTTCCTTTTCTTTTTTAAGCAACAGAGCAACTATTTATAAAATTTTAATTGGTTACTTGACAGGTTAATTAAAACCACAAGATTAAAGGATATTATGATATATGTAACCCAAAATATTTTGAGCCGATGAACAGTACACTTGAGTATCACGTGGTTCCGTTAGAAACAAAAATTTTATGTGTTATATGGTAGTTCCGGGATTTTCATTAAGGGGGTTCGAAAAAAAAATAGTGCCTAAGATTTGAATTTGGAACCTCGATCAAGGTGAGTTTTGAATCTCTCAACCTCTAAACTTACATTCACGAGGTTCAAAATCAATATATATAATAGACATAAAAAAATTTAAAAAATACCTTATACATACAATATAATTTTTTGCCATGAGGTTCGGGTGACCCACCTCAACTACCTCTAGATCCACACTGGCTATATGGCGTGGAGGGCCTACGGATCGAAGAATCTATTCAAACATATATACTGTTTAAACTTTACCATGCATGTCCAAAATTGTACGCTTCCTCGGTAATATTGTGAAACTTGATATTATTGCTTGCAATATATTTTGAAAGAGAAAAAAGGCCTTGATTTTAGCATCTCTATGTTGAAAAAGCTACTTCTTTTTTTTAATTCGAGGGTTTATAGCAAAATATAATTCTATATCCCATTCCCATAGAGATAAAGATATAAAGGTCAGCGTATTTAAATCCACCCCTCTTATATAATGCAAATTGATGGAAACATATATTCAGGTCTATGTGATATTTGTTGGATTTCGAAAGTCCAAAAAAAAAAACTAATTGAGATTTTTTTATTTGTTTTAAAACCAAAAGAAAAGGAGAAGAAAATGTTATATATGCGGCTTCGATTGACCTAAGAAACTTTTTTTTTTTGATTTTGTGGTCCTTTATAAATTTCTTTACTAGATTTAGTGGGACCCACCCAAGATCCAATTAGTGGATATGGGAGTTTTTAACTACACTTGCCGAAGTTTTAGTGGAACAATTGAGATAAGGTACAATTTCATTTGGATCTTTCCAATTCTTTAATTTGTACTTCTTATTTTTAATTTAGAGCCAATTTTATCTTCTACATAATCTCAGCATTAAATGGAACTGAGACCGCTGGTACGTATTTAGCTCTTCCAGTTCTTCTATTAAGGTCATATACGTTATATAACTGTCTTGTATTATTAATTATATACGCCCAAACAAAAACATTCATGATCCTTTTTTTGTTTATAGTAAACTAAAGTCTCTACTGGAAACAGTCTTTTTAATTTACAAAGATAGGGCTAAGGTCTGTCTACATTCTACCCTCCACACACCCCGTATGGGACTATATTGTATATGTTGTTGTATGAGGTGTGGCTTTGTTGGGTTTAATGATCTATTTTTGTTGTTCTATATTATCCATGTTTCGTTGCAATATATAGTTATGTAAGTTGTAACAACAGGTCAAAATAAGGCGCTTACCCAGCTCTAATACGCTGATAGTGTTAAAATTCTTTAAATATATTGGAAAATATTTATGCAATAAACTCAGTTGCATTAATATATAGTAACTTGCATGCCAATGATTATAGAATGTTTCCACTAGTTTTTTTAAGTGCTTCAAATATCCTATGCAAGAGATTTAGTTCAGTGATTGAATACTGGAAGAAACTTCAATAGATATCTGGAAGAGAACAATAGTTATATCTTGAGGATCTTAGACATATTATTTTGTTTGCGCTAAATTAAACGGCTGGTGAATTTCCAAATGTTGTATGTGTTTGTTAAATACTAAGGATATGCCAAAGTCCAAACAACATAAAATGATATTTTCATAATCTAAAAAGCCTCTGAAAGGACAAATTACTATGTCATACTCTAACAGAACAAACCATATATATATAAAAAACAAAAGTGCATTTGATCCTGACAGAACTCTTATTCTTGTTGCAGAAGTATATCAGCTTGTCTAAAATGTGTTAAGTTGTACAAAGAGAGGCAACGTTTACTCAATTAACAAAGATATATATCCAAGGTCACTAGCAGGAATGATCATGAAGTACCTAAAGGAGCCAGTATAGTGCTGAATAAAACATAATGGTCTGTAGTACAGTATCATTAGGAAAAGTTCATAGCATGGGATGCATTCCACAAAAGGTTGTGCCTGAATTAAGCCATGTATATAAGGAGAATAACAGAATGTCTCCCCGTGTATCCCAGCTTTCGCGTAGTTCTCAGAGAAGAATGTTTTGGGCAGTGAAATCTTCATTGAGTAATAAGGAGAAGCAACTGAGAGCCTTAGATTCTTACTTCCAAAAGCTTCATGATAGCACGGGAGCTTCATCTTCGATTGAGATAAAAAAACTAACAGGCAAAAATCATCGACCTAAAGCAGAGAAGGCACTGCGATCTTTGGATTACTTTCGTGGAAAAGGTAATGGAGATTAGAATGCAAGAACTGCTAGTTGATGGACTAACTTTATATCAGTTACTTTGTTGATAGTTTTTTATGCTTAATTCTGGTGCAGAGCCAAAATTCCATACCTTTTCAGCTTCTGATGAGAATACAATTGAAGAAGCATCATATTTTTCCATGAAAATGATCAACAGAGGTGGCAGGGCTAAGAAACTAGAGCAGTACTTGAAGTTAAAAGCTAAAGACATTGAGAGTTCGAACAAAGAATCATCTAGTTTTTACTTGATGTAAGAATCAACCTTGCAACTGCTTCTTCGGTAATGCACATTTCTAACCTTGTACCATTTCTAATGCCTTTTGCCTATGTTGATGCAGAGGAATACTGGCTTCTATTAACATTGCAGTATTCCTGTTCGAGACAGCTAGTCCAGTCAGGAACTCGGAAGTAGGGATGTTGTCACTACCAATGGTATATGGCGCGAAGATAAATCATTTGATCTTACTTGGTGAATGGTGGAGGCTTTTAACACCAATGTTTCTGGTACAAGATTGAAAATTGGTTCGTCCTTATGATTAATTGCCCTAGAATTGTATGGAAATACAATAAGATTGTAGCATGGTATATATGGTTATTGTTGAGAACAGAACAGATAGATTAGTTAGTAAGAGTTTTAAGTCTATATACTGACAATATAAATGCCTTTTATAATATCAGGTCATTTAAAAGATAATTACAGATAACTATTGATATGACAAGTAATACTCGATAGCTTGTTAAATTACGTTGATAATGTAAATGTAAGCGGATATAAGCAAATCCAATTAATTTGATTGTTGATCTGCTATGTTGCAGCACTCAGGAGTCCTTCACATAGCCCTTGGTTGTTGGGTGCTTCTAAGTTTTGGGGAACAAGTATGTAAAGCATATGGTTCATTTCCATTTTTCCTGATATATGTTCTTGGAGGAATTTCTGGTAACCTCATCAGCTTTCTTCACACCGCGGAGCCAACTGTTGGAGGAACTGTAAGCTCAATTGCCATCATATCAGTAATTTTTCCCCAGTTCAGTCTAATTTGCTTTAAATGATCTTTTCATTTTCAGAAATTTAGAGTTGAAGCATGTAGGTATCTTAGCAATAATAAGTTTATCAACTTGGAAAATGAAAATCTAATTCAAGAACTGGACTTTTATGGTACCCCAAAGGAATCTTTGTATAATGAAAGTTCTTGTTACCCCTCATCCTAGCTATATATGTACCTACACAAACGATTATGGGAAGCAAGTATGATCTGTTTTGTCACAACACTCTTTAAAATTTGAATTTGTACACATCTTAGCTAGTTGAAAATTCTGCTATCTTCATTTGTCACACTTCGATTTCTACAACTTTTATGATCCATAGGGTTATTTGACCAATTCTGTCACATTATCAGGGACCTGCTTTTGCTCTAATAGGAGCTTGGCTCATTTATCAAGTTCAGATCAAAGACATGCTAGGAAAAGAAGCTTCTAAAAGCATGATCGAAAAGGCGATAATAGCAACTGCTATCAGCTTTGTGCTAAGCAACTTTGGGCCTATAGATGACTGGTTAGTACTTACTATTAAAAAAAATAAAAATCTACTATAATATTAGTACCCATATTATCCATTGGATAACTCGTTTTTATCGATTACTTTATCTATTTTCGATCGACTCATATTCGACTCGACTCACTCAGTGGTGCCACTGTGATGTATGCAGGGCACATTTTGGAGCAACATTGATGGGAATAGCATATGGTTATCTTATATGTCCAAGTCCTCAAGTGGAAAATATTGCATCTTCAGAAAGTGGTCAAAAAGAAGGAACCACACTAGTTAAACAATATTCAGATCCTTGTAAATCCCTTATTTACTTCTCAGTCTCTATTCTGCTGTTTGCTTCTTTGCTTTTGGTAATAGAACCTCCTCTCAACTCAATAAGCTGAAGCAGGGTGCTTAAAACCCTAATACTTTATACATAGCATAGGCGTGTCATATACAGGTTTTGAATCAATAAGCTATACAAAATATATATATATATATATATATATATTGTTGAATGCGTGTACAATTTTCATCATCAGGTTAAACTTTATCGTCTGTCCATATTTGTTTGATTCTAAACAAGTGTATTAAACAAAGAAATACACAGTTACTAGTGACCTGCTATTAAATGGTGCAAAAAATTGTTAATTAGATAAAATTGTAAACTTCAAGCACTACAAAAGTCGATATAAAGATTGATCAATAGATGAAAGGATCACATTTCACTTATTTTTAACAATTTCTATATATTTGCCTGATTAATATGGATTCACGGTAAAAGCTTTTTCTATCAAAGAAGTTCCGAATCCGAGACCCTAAGTGAAGAGTGAGCATCAAACACATATTTTGTTTCACGTCTTTCATAAAAGTTAATCTGAGAGAATATTTTCTTACTCACTCCTAATCTCATGAAAAGGAAAGGAAGAAAAGGGTCATTTGCAGTTCTTTCCCCTATTTTGTGTTGTTTCTTTAATTTATGTCTTTTTTAGACATAAGTTTATATTCACATAGCATAATATTCGCTAAGTTATAACTTATATTTGGATATGACTTCAGTTTCTAAAGAAATACTCCATTAAATATAAATGAAAAAAATTAAAAATCAACGCAACGTGCAATATTACGGAACTTTTAGTGAGAGCCCAGGGGTCATAAAGGAAGCATGGGCTTAGAGAGAGACGGTAAAATGGGCTTAATTCATAAAATGCAAGCCCACCAGCGTTATTGTCGTCAATTTTTTGTGACACCTGTAAAGGGTGACAATGGAGTCCTCGTGAAGCAACCACGTATCCAACAATACTCAACGGAAAAAAACATCTAATACTGCAAGCAAAATTGGTGGAACTCGAGCAGCAGATTAATGGCGGTGGGAAGAGGTGGCAGAACCCTTATGGAACCATTGTTGGTCATAAACTTAGTAGTTTATTTAATTGTACTAGGACTTGCTGGCTGGTCACTTGACAAATACATTGATGGCGAACAGAATCATCCTCGTAGGTCACCTCATCTCTTTAAATTTCTTTCTTTCATAAAATAAAAATGTGTTTTGAGTTTTGTTTAATTGTATTGCTGGTGTTTGTGAAATGTGTCGAACAGATTTAGGTGGGAATCCGTCAACAAGTTTTATGTTGATTTTTGCATTAATTGGGGGAGCAATGGGTGCTTCCTCTATGCTAGCTGGGTTTTTTCATCTCCGAAAATGGACTAGTCACAGTTTGGCTAGTGCTGCTTCTTCAGCTATAATCTCTTGGGCCATTACTGCTCTTGCTTTTGGGTACTCCTATTTTACTACTTCCAGTCCCTATTCATTTGTTCCGAAATATATATTATATAAGTTAAAACCAGACAAACAAATTGAGGAGGACGTAGTTTTTTATTTTGATAAATGTCGTTGTTGAGGATTGTGAGAAAATCTTTTTTTAAGAAAAAGACCTGGTAATTAGAGGACTAAATGGCTGATTAATGTGTTTGATGAACTAATGATGCAGTCTAGTTTGCAAGCAGATAATAATGGGAGGTCACCGAGGAAAACGCCTGGTAATCGTCTCTGTTAACCATCATCGGTTTTCTACTACTATCATTTCATATTTAGCTACAAAAAATTATATTCGACTTCATTTCCTACTACTTTTGTAAATTGGACAGCAAACTTTGGAAGCGTTGATCACCATAGCTATGGTGAGTCAATTACTCTATATACTACTGTTGCACGCTGGGATTTTTCGCAGCAGGTATGGCCCTGTTTATGGTTCCTATGGACCTCAGCACTAGCTCGCTCAACTCAGTCTCCCTTGGTCCAGCTCTGAAATTGCTCCTCGATGATTAAAATGCCAAAATTGTTTACACCAGTTAAATACATCTAGGACCGTTGTGGATTGCTTAGAATGTTATTATGCACAGATTAGACTCAAACTTGTACACTTTAGCATTTCAAGTGTTTTTGCTTCAATGTAGTGGTTTAAAAGACCTACTTTTCATACACTGTCACAGTAAGAAATAGCTGTACATGAAATCTGGGTTCTTGGTTCATGGGGAATTCGGAAACATTTGATGAAAGGGTTGTAGTATTAAAATGTTAGGTTTACTAGATGAGAACAAAAGCTGAGTTCATAAACCAAATTTTCGCAAGTGTGTTGTGTGCGGGAGAATGGTGCTACTGGCACTGGAATTCCGATATAAGCAACAACGAAGAAGGCAGAATTAGGCTATTCACAACATAGTACCAGTAGATAAACAGAAGCAGATAGTACTAAGTTCCCAACCAACCAGAAAAAGAAAATTCTGGACTTTCCACCTCAGTTGCATAAACTGCTCAATAATAATACAAAAGTACAACCACCTCATACAACAGTGACGCCGCTGAATCAGATACCTACCTGAATTCAGACTTTAAAATGACACTTTTACAGCGACTACTCAGACTCAAATGTCTGCCACTCTACACTCGCCAAAGTATGGCGGCCACCACAAGCGACGAGTTTAGCACACCAACGCCCTCCTTCTGTGCTGCTGACATCACTTGGAGGCGGACTATTTATTGGAACTTCGGATGGATGACCAGTTGTCGACTTTCTACCATATCCTAGTCGTCCATGGTCTCCCCGCCCAAACTGCCACATTACAAATAGCCAATCAGCTGTTATTTTATCTCCAAGTACAAAAACACAGTAATACAGAATAATCATCGATGATCGTAGTTAGTCTACCATTACACCACACGCCTGTATATCCAATCAGTTTATCTAACGTTTAAAATGTCACTGTAATAATTTTCTAATAATCTTCTGCCTTGGAGATGGATCATGGATGTTTCAAAATTGAAATATGAGGTGTTGTCTACAAATTGTGGAAATATATACCTAATGTTCAACACACTCACATTTCAATTTTTTCCAAAAGCTTAAAAAGGGATCGCGGACTGCCCACAAGAATGTTATTCAAATGCTTGTTGCTATAACAATAGGCTAAAGTGTTTCGGACTAGACAATTACATGTTTTCGTTGAAGATTATAAACAAGTAAAAATGGGGATTTAGCATGAGGCTAGCTTATGCAAACTTGAAGGATTAGAAGGACAACAGTGTCTGGTACTCACAGAAAACATTCGACCATCATGCGTTAATGCAACAGAGTGTGTTCCCCCACATGAAACCTGCATCATTAGAAAGAGAACTCACCTCCAAAAACTACAGAGAGAAGGGTGGATAAGATCATATATATTAAAACAAATTCGTATCACGAGCATGAGCATTCACAATCAGATTAGTCTAATTCCACACTCTTTGATGAACCAACAAGCACAGATACAAAGTGTTGCATCTCGGAATCAGACACCAATTGGTCACACAACCTGCCAAGTTTTAGAACATTTTATTTTGGTTTCCTGCATTTTTTTATTTTTAAGGCACGCTTTTCCTTGATCAGTTGGCTGTGCCCATCGGTTTGGTCACAAGTGTCCTATTATAGAATGCCAAATGCATACTAAGTATGCCCCAAAATTGACGAGACATATTGGGGCAGCGATGTAATGAACAAAAACTATTATAGACTGTAAGCCTAAGTGCCTAACAAATTGCTGAAGCTCCCCTACCTTTCCACCGGGGGAGCTAAATGGAAAATATACAGTTCTTACTCAAACACCAGAAGAAGAAGAATAGCCGAGTTTGATGAAGAAAAGAGCATTGATCCACTTTTATAACCCCTGATTTACTTGTGTTCTTTCTCAGAGTTCTGGTCTTTTTACTTCTTTTTTTTCAGTCCAAGTCTGACTTCCACTCTTGAGTCTTTTATTTCATCCTTTAAGTTTGGCCACGTTTCTCATTTGCATTTCTTTGACAGTTATTAATACTCCTTGCGATATTTTCTGAATAGTTTAACCTACACATAATTTTGTATAAACTAGCGTCCCTTTAATTCTAGAAACTTCTGAGACTTCCTGCCATATTTGTGCCAATTAGATGATGAGCAATATTTCAGTCTCAAATAAGATTCTGGCAAAGGCAGACCTCTTATTCAGTCTAAAATAAACTTTTATCAAAAAAAAAAAAAAAACAAATCAGTCTAAAAATAAAGAACATGAGTGAAGTTCTCGTTTATCCTGGACAGGGCAGTGAGTGTGAATGAAGCACAGGGCAGTGACTTCCATAGTGATGAGCAGGAAAGAGACCCCTACTGATAATGAAGGATACAAACAACTCACCTGAACAATGTTCTCCCCAGCTAAAAGTTGAACCTTTTGCGGCACCATTTTACTACTCTTGTCATCCCCAAATCCAAGTCTACCATGTTCCCCTCTTCCCCAGCCATAAACCTGCAGTAAGCAGAGTTAACACACAGTTGACAGAGGTTGTTGACTATAGAGGATCATGAGAAAGCAAACTGGGAGAATGTGTAGCCAGGTCTGCACAGTGATCTAGGTGAACTCCTCCCATAAGCAATCTTTCCGACATGATGGCCATGAGAAAGTACAAAGCAAAAGTACAGAACTAAAGTTTGACAACTTATCTGCCAGATAGACCTCATATTGGACCTTTTTGCTAACCAAGCACTATGATTATATATTCCATCATTTGGCAGATAATAAATAACAAAACAGAACAATTTTGAAGAAAGCAGGCTTTAACATTTCACATATCAAGAGCTTTGGAGTGAAACCAGCCTTTCACATCGGAACCCACCATACAACCCAACGCTCAATATCATTTTTTTCAAGTGCAAAAAGAGTGTCATGTATTGTGGAGGAGATTGCTATTTGTTAGAATACTGACAACCTCCTTTGTAATCCAAGAAAGTATCACTTGTGAGCATGACAGAAAAAGCTGATGTATTCTAATCAACAAATGCATAGTGCCTACTATAGGCAACTTCATAGAACTATATTATTAGTATGTAATAAGATTTATAAAAGGGGGAGAAAAGCACCATCATCAAAGTATTTTCACTTTGGTTTGACGCAAGCCAGAAAAAAAGGGATCAGGAGATCTTTTGATCAGATACCATAACAATGACGTATGGTCAGATGCAAAACGTTCAGACGGAGGTGTATTTTATCTTGAAGGAACATATATACTGGATGCTGTTAAAAAAGTACAAGAGACACAAAGCAAAAAATATTATGCAGAACTAACATAAAATATTAAAACACAAGATATACCTCTCCCTCATTTGTCAAAGCTGCAGAATGCCATCCTCCAGCAGCAATATCAACCTGGACATGAAAATAGAAATATCTAACATACTTCTTTTATTAATACATCTTATATACTCTTTATAACTCTTTGGCCCATTTCTGTTCTAAAATCAATAGAATTGGTAGGGGCTTCTATTTTTCATGGAGTAAGTTTGTTGGTAAGGTGATATATCCAAAGAAACTGGACTGAACAACTGGTCCCTTAACATGATGAACAACTTAATGTTCAACACACAGAAATACTTCTTGAGAAAATGAAGAGAAATAGAAGGAGCAGAAGAAGTTGGACCAAAATGATCAAGAACAAATCATCTTACAAACAAAATCATAATCAAAATGACAAGAAGAACAGATTAATACAAACCAAAGTGAGACCAGATAGCCCTTGAATGGCAATGGGTTGTGATCTTGGCTGGGTATCCCCAGTTCCAAGTTGCCCATACTCATTATTACCCCATGCCATTAGAACTCCATCATCAAGAAGAGCCAAGTTATGAAAGGCCCCTACTGCAATCAACCTCACACTTGCAAGACCTTGTACACGGACAGGAGTAGAAATTTGCTTTCTGCAAGGTTTAGTGCAGCACTGATGAAATTCTTAAACAAGAAAATAACTTATTATACATATCATGGTTGCTAGAGACCAATGATTAGGATAGAGCATACATGTCACCAGGAGGCCATGGTTGACCCCATGTCCATACTTGTCCTTCCCTTGTAAGAACAACAGAGTGTGTACCACCAGCAGCTACCTGTTATGTAAAGAAATTAGGAGTTAATTGGCAAAGAAGGCAACACATTGAACATTGCTGCATATAATATAAATATACGGAGGGAAAAAGCAGTTAATAGGCCTGCGTCTCCATTATTCAGTGAGCATTTATCAGGATACAGAACAAAAAGCAACAAGGAAAAAAGGAAAAGTCTTTGCAGAATCATCAACCAACAAAACAAGGAAAGGAACTCCACGCGTCCAGCTCCTCAAATGAAATGAATCAACAGTACGAGAATGTCACCTGACGAACAGAAAGCTTAGAGGCACAACGCTTAGGGATCACAATATCTCTCTTTACAGGCCTTCCAGTGTCATCTTTCCTTTCTGGTTCTTCACCACATTGTCCATACTCATTACCACCTGCAAGGATCATGAACTTGAAAAAATAAATAACTGCTCCAAACCACCAGAATCCCGTATTTTGAACACTAAACTATTTAAGCAGACTGCTAAACTCGAGGCAAAATGTGTATGGAGGATTCATACAAGTCAATCCTAACTAGTTTGATGGTGAGACCTTGTTGTCTTAATCTACTAAAGCAGATTACCACAAAGTTCAAAGATGTTAACTTTGTGAATATAATCTACCAAAGCTTAAAAAAATGAAACTTATCCCTTTTTTTGTATTCTTTATTGAAAAAGAAAAGTCATGCAAACTGATAAATTTGGAATACAATAATACTTTTGTAACCCTTCTTGTTCTAGAGATAAAATGGTACTAATAAGGATAAAGATGAAATAAAGCAAAGGCATACCCCAAGCATAAGCCTTGCCTTGATCATCTACAGCCAAACAATGCCAGCCACCAATTGCCGCCTGCAATCAGAGAAATCCAATAAAACCTACACCAATAAACTCCAGCAATTCTTTTGCACAAATAAAGCTGCCATACTAATATTACCTGAACAATTTTCACATTGGCAAGAGCTTTAACCTGACTAGGAATGTTCTCAGTTTTTGTCTCAGGTGGGTGTCCCAAGGTCCCTCTTTGATTCCAACCCCAGGTAAATAACTGCTTATTCAACACACCCAGAAACCAAAATCACACATTAAAAAAAAAACAAGAATTTAATCCGTAGAGAGAACAAAAAAAAAAGCTTACTTTGCCATCTTCACAAATGGCAAGAGAGTTTCTACTTCCGGCAACAACAGAAGAAACTTTTTCAGATTTTAGAGCTTTAATTAAACAAACCCACTCTTTCTCTTCATTGTTTCCAATACCCAATTGACCATCTTCTCCAGAGCCCCTGACGAGTAAATACATATATAAAATAAATTAAACAGAGTGATTACTTTTATGAATTGTAATGGAGTGAGAAAAGTTTCAGCTGTTGTACCAAGCGATGACGGCGTTTCTGGAAGTCATATATACTTGTGGCTGGCTGCTTTCAGTTTTCTGTTTCTTGCAGAGCTAAGTCTGAATACTTTGGAGCTTTCAGTCTGATTTTCAAGAATCGGTAAAAATGGTGGCTTCTTCTGTAATCTGTATATTGTGGACTGGTTGAGTGGAGTGGACAGTGGAGGCGCCCCTAATATATATATATATATATATATATATTATGATGCATTCTCTAATTATTGCTGCTTGGGGGAATGAACTTTATATTTTATTTTATTTTATTTTTATATTTTTATTTATTCTAGTAGATATAGTATTTATTATAGTTTAAAGAACATTTTATTTTAAGTATATACTAATTGAGTGACCTATATACATTGCTCCTCTATCCTTCTCAATTTCTTTAATCAAAAAGCACTAGTGAATATTTTTTAAGAAATATTGTAGTGAAACAAAGTGCATCGAAGAGGTTTTACAAAGATGAAAACCAAATAGGGACTTAGAATTTTAAATATATATTTGGTTATAGAATTTATTTATATTTTGAGAGATTTTATTCTATATACAATTGTTTTTACCTATATCTGGTAACACGAATTAGCATCCTACAAAGCATGAAACAAATTACAAAGTAACTGCTGAACAAAATTCCTACATTTCTGTGTTTTCTTTGAATTACTAAGTAATTGTAATCTCTCTGTGATCTCCTTTTTGATCTGTGTTACTGCCTCCTTTGTATGTACAGTCTTGCATTTAAACGTTTTCCAATTCCTGGCTCGCCGTATGTGGTATAAGATTGCTCCACATATAATTGTTAACCTATTTTAAGTATCTTTTTTTTATATATCTAGACGGATCTTTATAACTAATGGTAATTTGACGAATTGTAGTATCTAATAATTGAATTATTAATGGTTGTTATTAAAATATATGTTATGACTTTAGGATAATGTATTATCTAGTTCATTAAAAATGATAATTTATGTCTAACTTATCTGTATATAGGATTATGATTTGTGATAATAATAATAAAGGTCATCAATAAAGATTCTACATTATATAGGATAATTAAGGATGTTAATTTGGTACGGATAGATATTCCCAATTATTTTTAAAAAAATTATGAATTAAATCGTTTTTCATTTTATTTTTTAAAAAAAGGAAAAGAAAATATTGAATATATCAAAATAATTAAATAATTAACAATCGTATAGACTGTCTTGGCATCTTCAAATCAAAAAAGAGAATGCTTCATAACCAGTTATTCAACACCATCTAAAGGATAAAATCAACTCCTCTATAGGTGAGTTGGATTATGATCTTCTCAATTTAAATTGTATCGTTCATTATTTCGTTCTTATATTTAATATAAATTTGTGTTCAAATAAGTGAACTATGAAGATAATGCAAATACAAAAATATATTAATTATCTCACTTAATTAATATATTTATTGCCGAATACTGTACATGATTTTAATTGCTTTAATAAAATGAATACAATAATAACATACTTAGTATAATTATATAAATGAAGGTGTAGAAAAGATTTTATGCATCAATCGAGGCGATAACTATAGAGAGAGAAAATAAAATTTGAACTTAGAAGTTCATCTTTTGAATGACCATATTATTGAACATGGAATTGAAATAAAAAGTAAAATAAAACTAGTTTTTATTAAAAGTCAATACTATGTTCAATATCTAAAAGAAGAACAAATAGATAACTGAAAATTAAAGACGTTAAGTAAGATACAATTCTATATAATAAAAAAAGGAACAAAAGTACACTATCCAGTACTATAGTTATACAACAGGTTGGTTTAGGGTTGAGTTTTGAGGTCTGAGATTACGAGTTCAGGATTAGGGTTTAAAGTTCAAAATTTAGAATTCAGAATTATAAACTTGAGTATAAGGTTAAAGGTTAGGATTGTGGAATAGAATTTAGGGTTGAGTTTTGAAGTTTGGAATTTAGGGTTAACGGTTAGAATTCGTGGAATAATGTTAAGAGTTTAGGGTTCGAAGTTTAGGAGTTAGGATTTGAGGTTTGAGTTTAGGGTTAAGGATTAGGGTTTGTATAATAAGATTAAGAGTTGAGTTTTGAGGTTTGTAATTTAAAATTAAGGGTTAGGGTTGTGGAATGAGGTTTAGAGTTGAGTTTTGAGATTTAGGATTAAGGGTTAGAGTTTATGAAATAAGGTTAAGGGTTGATAAGAATTCGAAGTTTAGGGTTTATAGAATTTGGGGTGAAGTTTGAGTTTGAGTTTAGATTTAGGGTTATGGAATAGATTTAGAACAGAGTTTTGAAGTTTAAGATTTAGGGTTAAAGTTTAATGGTTAAGAATTTGGGGTTTAGTGTTTGAGATTCGAGTTTAGGATTAAAGATTAGGGTTGTAGAATAAGGTTTAAGGTTGAGTTTTGAATTTAGAGTTAATGGTTAGGATTCGTGGAATGGGATCAAGGTTTGAAGTTTAGAATTTAGTGTTTGAGGTTTAAGGTTTGAGTTTAGGGTTAAGTTTTTTTTTTTTTAAAATAATAATTAAATTTAGCGATCCTTGAGGGGGTTAGGGGTTGAGCAACACTCTCATGCCATATTATAAATAAAATAAGCAAAATACAAGGAGGGAGATAAACCTTACCTTCGATCCTATGGTGGTTCATAAATTGGCTATTCTACCAGGGACGACCAACTCATCTCCAATGCTGAAACAGGAAACCTAAATATACTATACATCTGAGAAGAGATGATTCGTCTCGTTTACAAGATATATAGAAAAAGTGTAAATAAGGGAGACTCTTGTGAAATAAAGTTTCGGGGTTAAGTTTTGAGGTTTGGATTTTAGGGTTAGGAGTTAGGGTTTGTGGAACAGAGTTAAGGGTATGGATGACAATGGGGCGGTGCGGGGCGGGTTGAGCTTAACCCACAAAATTTTTAATCCGCGCAGCCTCACATAATATTTTTTTTCATTTTCAACCCGCCCACCCTGCCCCGCATAATTTTTTAAATATTTTCTTTTTCTAGTTAAATTTGATACTAAAAATAAAATTTATGAAAACAAATTCACTTTTTCATTAAGTTGTATTAATTTAATATGATAGTGACTTCAAATTTTATTTTTTAGAGGTCAATAGGGAAACACGTAAGAAATTGAATTATTTTTTATTGAACCATTTTCATTTACTATCTTGAATATTTTAGTAGCTTTAAAGAAATTATCTTAATAAATAATGCTCTATCACTCTTATAATATGTAAAAAAATAAAATTAAGTTTAAACCCACATAAAATTACATATACCCACAACCCGCTCCGCCCCGCATTAGTTTTTAAAAACCCCACTTCACCCGCCCCGCCCCGCCCCATTGCCATCCCTAGTTAAGGGTTAAGAGTTTAGGATGTAACGTTTGAGGTTTGAGTTTAGGGTTAAGGGTTAGGATTGTGGAATAAGGTTTAAGATTTGTTTCTTTTTATTTTTAAAAAATATATATTTTCACAAAAACTTTTTAAAAATAAAGTATTTAAAAAGTATACTTGAAATTCGAAGTATTTAAAAGAATTATTGTTAACAAAGAAACACTTTAACGTGGATTTTGTATGTGTAAACCGGAATGGGGTGGTTTAAACCGGATCGGGGAGGTTTAAACCGGATCGGTTCAGTTTGAAAGAACAAAACAAAACCCTTCCAGAAAGGCCTCAAAACCCAGCCCTCACTCTTCTCTCTCATTCTTACTACGATCTGCTTAGCCTCCGAAACTCCATTGCAGTAAGTGAAGATGTCTGTTAAGATTTTGAATCCAAATGCTGAGGTACTCAACAAATCGGCGGCGCTTCACATGAACATTAATGCCGCCAAGGGTTTGCAGGATGTTCTCAAGACCAATCTCGGTCCTAAGGGCACCATTAAAATGTGAGTTGCACCTTCTTTTTTTCTTGAGGTTTTGCATCTATGTTTTTCTAGGTCAATTTATGGAGATTTATATACTTGTAATTGCTAGGCTTGTTGGTGGTGCCGGTGACATTAAACTTACTAAGGATGGAAATACATTGCTGAAAGAGATGGTGAGTTCTCCTTGTTATACTCTCATCTTTTTTCAGCTATATTGGTGGAGTATTTGTTTTTAGATATTTTGCTGTATGATTTACACATTTGCAGTCAATGTTGTATACAACTATAAAGATTGTGATTGATAGTTCTTTGTGAAGTACTCTATATACATGTTAAATTAATCCAGAAAAAGTTAAGAAATTGATGTGTGAATTTGTGCTGCATATATAAGTCCAAAAGAGCTAACATTACCTGTTACAAAAAAAGTCCAAAAGAGACTCTCGAAATGGGATTGGAAGAGCAAGGTGGGTTAGGGCTGGCACATTAGTAGGATATTCAGTTTGTGGTAACGATGGAGGATAAACCAGATAATAATCTTACTTGTCCACAATGCAAAAGTACTGGGCATTTTCGGGGACTAGCTGTTCACACTGAAGGTCAGAAATGCTAATGCATATCATCTTTTCATTTGATGGTAGCACATTTTTAAGATTGTCCCGTTTGCATAGAACATCTTTCTTTGTGGTTCATCTGTTAGAGCTCTTTTGGAAGTTGAAACTGGGCCATGTATTACGTTACAACTTTTTAGTATGGAAGCTGGTCTTGATTATGTGGACAATCTTCCTTTGCTGTTCATTTTATGTAGCTAAATGAAGAATATTAATTTGATGATGTTAATTGTAAACTACTTAAACGATTAGCACTATGTATTGGTAATTTTCTGCGTAAAAAATTGCAGCAAATACAAAACCCAACTGCAGTAATGATTGCTAGGACTGCTGTTGCTCAAGATGATACAAGTGGTGATGGAACAACATCTACAGTGCTTTTCATTGGGGAGCTCATGAAACAATCTGAGCGTTGCATCGATGAAGGTTTGCCATATATTTTCTTTCCCAGTAACTTGTTGCATTTTCTTTTGGCATTGGTGATATAAAAGAGATATTATTACGAAAAGCTGAGCATTCATCCGATTATAAAATGTCAGTTGAACTACCTGGTGTAATATGAAATCCTATCTTAAATGGAAAATCCAGTAAGATTCAGAAAATTAATTGTGTAGATGTGTAGTGAAAAGTTCGTGTTGCAGCTAACTGTTTCATGATTACATTTTGCTCGTCTGTTCATACTCATGTGCTGGGAAATGTTGATATTTGGTTGATCTGTAAAGGTATCATATTCAGGTCATTTATTGGTTGCGCCTAGATGTGACAAAATTAGCCCATGAAATCATAATCCTCCCAACCCCCCAATTTTGATCTGGACCTGCCCATTTATTAGCTCGGCCTATTTCAGCCCATCAAAATTTGGGTTGATATCTGGTCCAAATTGATCTATGAGAAATCTTGTCAAATATTTTCTTAAAGACATTTTTTTTTCTTTGATATGTTATATATAACCATAATAAAGAAAAATAATAACTTTATTAGGTGCTAAAAAATTATTAAAGAAACACGAAGTAATTAGAACTTAATAAAAATTGGTCGAGTTGGGTTTTGACCCGTTTTTTAGCCCATTTCATTTCAGCCCAAGTAGCTTTTGGACAGGTCAATAAATGTCCATTTATTAACTTAGTTCATGTTGACCTGCCCGAAGTTGGTCGAGTTGGGTGTTGACCTATTTTTAGCCCATTTCAGCCCAAGTATCTTTTGGACAGGTCAATAAACCGTCCATTTATTAACTCAGGTCATTTTGACCTGCCTGAATTCAGCCCAACCTACCCATTTGACACCTGCCCCTGCCAAAGATGACTGTTGCAGCCTCCTCCTCAAATGTATCCTTTAGTTAATTTAGGTTGTGAGTGTTTGGAACTTTTTTGCAGGGATGCATCCTCGTGTGCTAGTTGATGGTTTTGAAATTGCAAAAAGAGCAACACTACAATTTCTTGAAAAATTTAAGACTCCTGTAGTGATGGGTGATGAGCCAGATAAAGAGATATTGAAGATGGTAGCAAGAACAACATTGAGAACAAAGGTTTCTTCTGCACTTTGAATGTGATGTATATTATAATCCTTCTGCTTAAATGCCTTTCTGTATTGTTAGAGCTTATACCAATTTATTGTCTCGCACAGTTGTATGAATCGCTGGCTGATCAACTGACAGACATTGTTGTGAATGCCGTGAGTGCTACTCCTTGCTTCTAGGCATTTAAAGATTTATATTTAGACTATTTGGTCCTTATTTATCCTGGTTTGTTCCATTTGGACATGTTCCTGAAGGGAAGGATCAAGTGAGACTGATAATATCATTTTAGAAAGTGAATTATTGTTCTGACAGAGGGAGTTTGCTCTTATTACTCTATCTAGACCAGTTTGTTGTAAAAAAGCAAAGAACAGAACAATGGGAATGGACAGCATGTTTGTGAATTTGCTTTTGCTTACTGATTCGTGGTACACTGGCATTACTTGTTATCTGTCTCTCCATCTTTATGAAGTTAGCGTTCTTTTGTTGTTATATTCTTCCGGGGGGTTTTCTCCCGTCTCCTGATGATTTATTAGAATTTCTGCAACTTGTGTGACAGGTGCTCTGCATCCGCAAGCCCGAAGAAGCTATTGATCTTTTCATGGTTGAAATAATGCACATGCGCCATAAGTTTGATGTTGACACTCGTTTGGTATGTAAAATGCTACTTATAACTTCTGAATGTTTGTTGCCATTTCCACAGAGTGATTCATGTGTTACATTGTTTGACATTAGATTAAAGAGTATGATACTGATAAAATGATAATAAATGAATTTAAATCGTATGATTTCCGTAAGTAGGCATGTAACTTCAAGAAATGCCTACACTGTAAATTTTCTTTCTCCCTCTGTAATTGAACATTGATACGTCATCCAGTAGCTGCGTTGACCCTTTCCTCTCATTTTCTCAGAATTTTTGCCAGTCAACCAGGAATATCATTTTGACACTTTGACCCATAATCTGAACACATGTTCAATTGTCATCGTTATACATATAATGATAAATTCCAACTGAAATGCCAACTCTACTTGCAACACGTTTCATAGTGCTTGTCTACTGTTTGTTAAACTTCTTCTCTGTTTATTGTTCTTGTTATGAGCAGAATGCACCATATGATAAGATGAATTCCTATAATTGACAACATTGTCAAGTATTGATAACATAACTAAGTATTATAGCATATATCAGATTTTGATTCGTCTTCAACTCCTAGGATTGGACAAGTTATACATTTCAAGTTAGATTGTAAAAGAGCAAAGGTGAACTGCTCACAATTTCTCATAAACTAACTTAAAATTTTATGATGAAAGTGGGCTGAATTTTATCTTTCAAATTTCTAAATAATTACATGTACTGCTTACAGGAAACTTTTGAATTAAATATTGATTCCTTTAGATTTAATATGCTTAGGACATTATGATTATTCACAGGATATACTAAAAGTAAAAGGTAAGGGTGCTAAATAAATTCTCCCTTCATTTCCGAGGATCGTCTGGGAAGTGAAAGATGCCTTGCTAAAAGTCTAACAGTGAATATTATAACAATATTCGGTGATTGTGGGTCATGAAAACTCTTTAGCATATGGGTAAACATTGGTGGAAGAACTGCTATATGCATGCGTATGGCACGTATATAAGGCATTCATGCCCCAAATTGGCTCTATATAGATGTACTTGTCCTCGTTGGTCGTTGCTGCATGATATGTCTCTTAGTTTATCTATCTAGGATGCAGTTGCAGGAAACAAAATAAAGGTTGTGTTTGGTTCATGAATATTTTTTTATTATTCTCTTGCAATATATTCTATATCGTTTCCTTCACCTTCCTCCATTTCTCTAACTTCAAGAAAACTTGTCTAGATGACCATGGATATTTATTTCCTTTCTCAAAACAAATCCAACCTGTTTGGTGGAGCTACTGCAGCTCTATCATGATTCATGCCCATAACTGCACACGTCATTCATGTTCAAATTTCAAAAGACAAAAATATTGGGGATTTTGATGATTCATGAAAAGCCAAAAGATACAAAGTTCAATTCATTCTTTGCTTACTAACCATTTGTTTAATTTTAATTTTGAATGCTTGAAACAATTATCTTTAATTCTAGAATATCTGCAACACAAAAATAAAGGGGAATGGAAGGAAAATAACAGAGAAACAATCAAGCTATGAGGGAAGTTGGAAAAAAATCAAATTGGTGTTGTTCCAATTGGTCAGCCTATTAAAGCCCAACCTAGGACACGTTCCTTTAGAGATGCATTAACCACAGACCCATCCGTTCTGGACAATGAAAACTGAAAATTCAACTTTGCGAGTACAGAATACAGATTCAACATATTGCAGTACTCATGTTTTCTTGCTGCTTTCAGGTTGAGGGTCTT
This sequence comes from Solanum etuberosum, assembly GCA_029582245.1. Lineage (NCBI taxonomy): Eukaryota > Viridiplantae > Streptophyta > Magnoliopsida > Solanales > Solanaceae > Solanum > Solanum etuberosum. The sequence goes on along the minus strand of JAJONR010008499.1, from coordinate 8,614 downwards.
GTGCTCGACCATGGTTCAAGACATCCAGACATGAAAAGACGAGCTGAGAATTGTTACATTATGACTTGTAATGTATCATTGGAATATGAGAAGAGGTGATTGTTGTTCATCACAGCTTCATATTACATGTATTACTTGAACTTATTGAGTTCACATAGTTGACACACTTCTCTTTCTCAGTGAAGTAAATGCAGGGTTTTTCTACTCGAATGCGGACCAGAGGGAGGCAATGGTTGCTGCCGAAAGGCGCTCAGTTGATGAGAGAGTGCAAAAGATCATTGATCTTAAAAACAAGGTATGCACTTTAGTTAGGAGTATTTGCCATGGGTGTGTTAATGTAATGACATATTTATTTCAGCCTTTATTTGTTGCGTGCAGGTTTGTTCAGGGAATGAAAATAACTTTGTTGTTATCAATCAGAAAGGGATTGATCCAACATCCCTTGACCTTCTCGCTCGGGAAGGAGTAAGTTGTCTTCACTCTAGTTTATTCAGTTTTTAATAAATTATCAAGCTGAGTCATTTAGTTGTCGAAGGCATGTGGGCTTCTTCAACTTGGTTTTGCATGTTTTCTCTACCTAGAAACATACTGGTTCCTTCTGTTTCCATGTTGGAACTTCTGGGTAATTGTTGTTGGTCATTAAAAATTCCATTGAAGATACTAGCCTATCATGAATTTCTAACTTAAAAAGGGAGCAGCTATGATGGGGATTTACTGAAGGTTCCAGGTGAACATATGCCTTTGCCATCCCACTTATATGCAAGGATTGGTGTCGATAGAAATATTAGGGTATTGCATTCTCATAGTTGACAGTTTATCTGAAGTTTCTTTGTCCTAAGTAGACCAAGGTCGGCTACTGTATGCCTGAATACAATTAGGGGTGTCAATGGTATGTCTCGGTTGGGTATTTTTAAATAATTATACATTTATCAATTTTTTGGTTATTCTAGTGCGCATAATCAAATTTAAACTTTTCAAAACTGTCCCAATCATGTCGGTTTTTCTTCGATATCAGTATGGAATACCGAACGGCTTGGTAACTTTTCTTGAGCTTCATCTTAAAGTTACACTATTATTCGAATGTTTGATTTGTTATATAAAACAATAACAAACCTTAATAAAATGCACAAAAGTATATAATTTTTATGATCCCGTGAGACTGGTATGGTTCTAAACTACTCGTAACAATGAGAAACTGACCATACTCCTATATATGACTTACAATGTCAACGACTAGAGAATGATCATGAAAATTTCTCAGTAGAAAATGCACACACCATTTAAAATATTTACAAAAGATGGTGCTCTATGAAATATAGCGAAGAAAACAGTCCATTAAATTCGAAGTAAACCTTATAAACTTTGAACATCCCTTTATAAGTTCATTAGTTTCTTTGTCTCAAGTTGACAGCCCTAAATACAATTGCATCCCTAATACCATTTCTTCCCCATTTTCTTTTAATGCAATTCTCATTTTATCATCTTTAATAAACGTTAATGCATTGTCATTCATAATAGCATTTGAGATGCTAAAGTTAAGATTTTGTGACATATATGTTTCATTTGAATGATCGGTGACCTTGAAGAATCTTATTGTCACCTTCCAATGTATGGAGTATCATTCCGATTTCATGTTCTAGATAATTGCTCTTCGAAGAGCGAAAAGAAGAAATATGGAACGCTTGGTTTTGGCATGTGGCGGTGACGCAGTTAACTCTGTTGATGACCTTACTCCTGAGTGCCTTGGCTGGGCCGGTCTGGTGTATGAGCATGTTCTTGGCGAAGAGAAGTACACATTTGTAGAAAATGTCAAAAATCCTCATTCCTGCACTATTCTTATAAAAGGTATTTTGACTTATTTTGGTTTTCGTTTTATGTTTGTTTCATGTGAACTCTATTGTTTTGCTGTGGTGGTCCATGTAATGTCACTTTATGAGGAATTGGTCTTGTTAAACACTGTTGTTTTCTATCCAGGGCCAAATGACCATACAATAGCACAAATTAAAGATGCTGTTCGTGATGGACTGAGAGCAGTCAAAAATACCATTGAAGATGAAGCAGTTATACTGGTATGTTAGTCCATTGATACCTGGAACTCTTGAAAATGAATATTTTGTGTGATTTCCATGTAGAAGTGCTCTCACTTGATGACTTTTCTTTGTTTGTGTATTTGACTGTCTATCTATCTTTGGACCAAAATTTATGTGCATTGAATTATGATGCTTTGCATGCATTTATAAACATGCTGGCTCCCTAGGTACTGATGTTGATTTCATCTTGGCTAAGGCTTTACTTGAAAAAATGGAACTGTCATCTGTTATCCTGGTTTTTTTTTTTTTACAACAGTATGAAAAGGAAGGAATTATCAGACTTCATATCTGAGCTCTATCTCTGATTAGTAGATGTTACTTTGTGTATGAATTCTCATCCATGTGCCTGTATTTGGTTATGAAGTTTGAGCATTCACTTGTTCTAAGTAGTGTATTCTCTTCATATCATGAGAATGGAGTAATGCATCTCCTGTTACTGAGGTATATTCTTGTGTGATCACTTTAAGGGTGCTGGGGCCTTTGAAGTTGCAGCTCGACAATACCTGATCAACGAAGTGAAGAAAACTGTTAAAGGGGTATGTGCACAGTTTATTGCTGTCTAAATACCTCTGCAAGATATATTCAGGTGTTGTATATTTGTGTATATCTTCTGACGTACTTTGGCCTATGGCGAATTATCTGTTAAGCGTGCCCAACTTGGTGTGGAAGCTTTTGCTAATGCCCTCCTTGTGATACCAAAAACACTTGCTGAGAACTCTGGCCTTGATACTCAAGATGTGATTATAGCGCTGACGGTATTTGAATTAGTCTCTTGCTCTATGTTCATGAATGCAACAATAATTAATTCAATTATCATCTTGACATCTCATCTTTTGCAGGGAGAGCATGACAAGGGAAACATTGTTGGACTAAATCAGCACACTGGTGAACCTATAGATCCCCAAATGGAGGGGATATTTGACAATTATGCTGTTAAGCGTCAGATTGTGAATTCTGGGTATGTGGAGGTTACTTATTACTTGTAATGTTCTGCTGTATGAGCATGTGGTGATTCATGTTTCAATGTCTATACTCTTTGTGAAATCTTCTTTCTGTGAGCATGGGAGCTTGATATTTGTTGTTACTTGCTTTTGGTTTTCTTTTTCCTTTTCCCATTTAAATTTGCCAGCCCTACAAAAGGTGAGTTTCTGTTGTATTGCACCTGATCAATAATCTATTTTTCCTTTGCAGCCCTGTCATAGCATCTCAGCTGCTACTTGTTGACGAAGTAATTCGTGCAGGACGTAATATGCGGAAACCAACTTAGCTCTTTTCATGCACACATCTAATATCCATAGGACAGTGATTTCCCATTTCCTTTGTTCATGGTGTTTTGGTGAAAGAATGAAATTAGAAAGAAGATGGGCAGGCCGAACGGGTGTATTTGGTGTACGAAACCATGGGTGGTTGTCTGAGAAGTGAGCGTTATTTTTCGCTTGGGTTTGCATATAGGACTATATCTCCACTGACTGGTCAAACGAATGAAGGATTGTGAATTTCATTTTCATGGTGGTGGAGGGTTTTGTTCATCAGTTGCCTATTTTAGCATGTTTTCTATTCCACAATTAGAACCATTATTATACTTGTATTTCTCCTCTAAATCATATCTAAAATATGTTTCAATCAATCAACTCTTTTTCAAAGCTCAAATTAGTCCTCCGTATTTGTTGTGTTCTTTTGAGGTTCATTCCTTCCATGTTAAAGGTCAGTTGCCATTCAGGCCATCAATGAGAGACCAAATTATGTTAGTTACCATGATTAGGTTATAATATCAGGTAAGAATGTAGACTAATTTTCCAAGGCTAATAAGTCACAAATGTTAGTGCGTGACCAAGCCTTTGATCATAAATTCATGGTATAGACATTCTCAGTGGGATTGATTTTACTTTTGATCCTTTTGTCGTCTTCTAGTGACATTGACATTTTGTTTGTGGATACTTCTATCTTAGAGGTAGAATTATTGGTGCACACTTTAGATAGTTATAGAAGTTTGTTCACACTATTATGTAGGTTTGTTTTGTCATTTTAATGTTTAATCCATGTATGATTAATGCTGGATTTAATTGCAAGTCGGCAACAAAAGAAAATAATTCTGGAGTTGATACAGGTATGTATAGGTAGTGTACTTTCTTATACTTTAAACCAAACAGGCCTTACTTAGACTCTTAAAACTAGGAGTAACTTTGGCATTTGTTCCCCTACCCCTCCCACTCCCACAACAAGAAAGGGATAGGTCAACTCTTTTGTCTTTAGCAAAATTATAATCTTATTGGAAAGGTACAGGAGATTTGAAAACGATGGATGGTCAACGTTGACAATGTAGGATTATATATATTTGAACGGGATAAGTTCCACTATATTATTATTATGTATATTCGCACATGGCAGAATAATTTTGTGAACCACCCAATTCACATTTGACAAAGCTGACCCCTTATCTATAGGGATGGCAATGGTGGTGGGGGTGAGGCGGGTTGAGTTTAACCCGTAAAAAATTTAATCAGCCCCCCCGCTCCGCATAGATCCGCCCCGTATGAATTCACACTGTATAATTTTATTAATATTTTCTTTTTCTAGTTAAGTATGATACTAAAAATAAATTCATTTTTTCACTAAGTTGTACTAATTTAATAGGATAGTGACTTAAAATTTCATTTTTTAGAGGTCAATTAGAAAAATATGTAAGAAATTGTATTATTTTTATTGAACCATTTTCATTACTATCTTGAATATTTTAGTAGCTTTAAAGAAATTATCTTACTAAATAATGTTCTATCACTCTTGTAACATGTAAAAAGTTAAAATTAAGTTTGAACCCACATAAAATCACATATACCTGCAATCCGCCCCGCATTAATTTTTAAAAAATCCCGCTTCAACCCGCCTCGCCCCATTGGCATTCCTACTTATCTACAGTAAATATGTCGAGTAACTTAGATAAATGAGAAAAGATCAAGTTAATTTTATTTTTTTGGCGCATATGTGGGAGACTAGTTAGTGGACTCTACTTTTCCTAGCGTGTTACCAAATTGGCACTCACTAAGTAGCCATTTGGCCATGCGATACCATATCACGATATCACGATATGAAATTGTGAGATGGAATCAACGTTTGGACATGCGATTTCATATTGATTCCATCTCATGATTTCATATCATGAGATGGAATATCAAATTCTCCTAAAATCATGATATGAGAATTCCATATCATGATTTGAAATTTTTTAAATACAAAAGTTGACCCACAAGTTTATATTTTGTTAAAACAATCCCACATTATATTTACTAAATATTTATTTCATATGTAAATAAAATTAATAATCACATCATTACTCTTTAAAATTTATTATTCTCACCAACATAAAATTTATTATTGCTTTCAATTTGGTGAATATAAATGATAAAGTAAGAATTGATTTGGTGAATATAAATACAAACGGAGGGAGTAATACTTTTTTTGTTTTTCATATTTAAAAAACTTCTCTTTCGACTACATATGAAAATGTTTAAAGCAATTTAATATGAAAAAAGACAAAATTGAAGATGTATGTTTGATAATCACTACTTCCAATATGTTTGATTTTAATACGAAATTAATGCCCTAAAAATGTGCAATTGCACACAAGTGAAACAAGGCATGAAGCATATGATATTGACACACAAGTGAAAATTGTCATAATTACTTGTACAGTGTTACATAATTATTTGCGATAATATCAAAGGGGTGATGAAATATTTATGGTCTATGAGCATGAAAATATAGTTGCGAATGATATTGACCAACAAATGACTCAAAGTAACAATGTTGGTTTGCCTTCTCTGTCATAAGATAGAGAAATGCAAGTTCAACGTGAGAAGATTGTCCGTACTATGTGGGAGGATTATATTAAAGACTAGTACACTACAATTTATGTTCAATTTTTTTATTGAATTAAAGTTAGATGAACCAATTAATTAAGTGGAGCTTTGTAATACTTTATTATGTGATTTTATAAATTTTTGTTTATTTGATAAGATTGAATAAAGAATTGGGGCTATTTTAATAGTTTTACAACTTATGAGATTCTTATGTTAATGAAAAAATATACAACACAAAAATTTCATATCGCATGTCCAAACAAAACTTCAACTTCATCTCATGATTCCATATTATGATATCATATCATGATTTCATATCGCATTCCCTAAATATGAAGATTGGCTTATACCAATAACCTTTAAAAAATTGAGTAGGTCCCAAGCAGAAGATTTTATTCTATTCTAATAATAAAGATGTAATGTGTGCTGCTGCTGGAATCACAAAGACTTGCAGGATGTGCCGTGTGCGGTTATGCCATGCATCAAAAAAGTACAATTCAACTATCAATGCGATCTTTTCACTTCTTATTCTATCTTTTTAAATCTGATAGAAAATTTCAAATCTTAGGATTGGAGAAATTCTTGATTTTCCTATAAACGAATCTTATGAGCCACGAATTTGAATTAGTTGAGTCAGTGAGATTTAAATACCAGATAGTTGTAAAAACTTTTTCAATAAGGAACTCTTAGCAAGCATAATGGTCACAAAATTTTAGGATTACACATATTAGTTTTCAGTGGACCCTCAAGATATATATATATCTTAAAATATTTGCAACTTATTCCTTTTTGACTAACTCAGCACTTATCCCTATTGCATAGTTGCATGCTTGTATCTCTAAGGATATAAATAAGGTTTCTTTTTGGTCATCCTTTTAGTCGTCTTTGCTGTTGTCAAGCTTTTTATATGCGCTCCCAGTTTATAGTCTCAGTGCAATTTAATTAGTTGGATATATCATATTAGAATCTTGTTATTTATTTTAGTTACTATATGATCAAATTTGTTATGAAATGTTATTTGTTATAGTAAATCAAATTAAGCTAATCGTGAACAGTGGCGGAGCCAGAATTTTTAATAAGGAGGTTCAAAATCTGAGAATTAATACACGAACTAGTGGAATGGGGTTCGACATCTGTTATACATATCTAAAAGATAATTTTAATCATAGTAATATTTTCCCCCGAAGGGGATTCGGATGAACCCCCTAAGTATACGTTGCCTCCGCCCCTGATCATGAATTATGCATCATATGTGCATAAAACTTAATTGTTCTTTTTCTCATTCTTTCTAACTTGTCAGGTTTATTATTTTATATTTTATGTTTAACGGTACAAAAATGAGGAATAATCTTCTGACTTATGCAATCCTTTCATCATGAACTAGTTTTGAATTGAGTTAGACATTTAGATCGAAGATTCATTTCTTTACGGATTAACTTTACCTTATGGTTAAGATCAAGTCCAAATACAAGTGGGGAATTTTGAAAAAAGACACTCCATGAAATAGATAGGCTTTTGTTTTCGTTTTCTTTCCTTTTTCTCTTTGGGTGGCCTGGGGGTGTTTAATGGAAGGTTCTCGACCTCTTAGCTTTTTAAAAAAAAAATTATTTATCTTTTCTTTAATTTAACTTCAATTTGGATTAGAAAACGTTTTTGTTCTCATCAGTTATTTTTGTTTCATGGTCATAACAAAATGTGTGATTATTTCATTTAATTTTTTTATCTGTTAAAATAGAAAATAGTCCAAGTTCTAGGAATAACTTTAATTAAGCCTTTAAAATTTAGATACGTACACCTATTTTACAAAACCTAAGAATATATTACTACATGCCGACATTCTTTGGCGCACAGTAATTCACCCATAGTACTTATTCCGTATCTCCGACCAAAGAAAATATTACATTTTATGCAATTTAATTTGCCATAGCAAGTACTCATTTTTTACTTGTTTATCAAATATGTTTGTTCTAAATAGTTATTACTCCCTCCTCCGTACAATATTAGATGCACATCTTATTTTTAAAAAAATTACTTATATTACTTGGTCATTTACTAAATTAGTATAAAATTAATTAAATTTTTCCCATTTTATTCCTATAATTAATATGAGCTTCGGAAGTTTAAACAATTTTTGAAGATCTAAGAATTTTTTTTCAAAAAACTAATTAATATGAATTAAGGCCAAAATAGTAAAATTGATCAATCTATTAATAATTTGTACAATATTAGATGCACATCTTATTTTTAAAAAAATTACTTATATTACTTGGTCATTTACTAAATTAGTATAAAATTAATTAAATTTTTCCCATTTTATTCCTATAATTAATATGAGCTTCGGAAGTTTAAACAAGTTTTGAAGATCTAAGAATTTTTTTTCAAAAAACTAATTAATATGAATTAAGGCCAAAATAGTAAAATTGATCAATCTATTAATAATTTGTACAATATTAGATGCACATCTTATTTTTAAAAAAATTACTTATATTACTTGGTCATTTACTAAATTAGTATAAAATTAATTAAATTTTTCCCATTTTATTCCTATAATTAATATGAGCTTCGGAAGTTTAAACAAGTTTTGAAGATCTAAGAATTTTTTTTCAAAAAACTAATTAATATGAATTAAGGCCAAAATAGTAAAATTGATCAATCTATTAATAATTT
>JAJONR010008498.1:0-36354 GCA_029582245.1 Solanum etuberosum | reverse complement strand
ATATGGTCATTTGAAGTTGACCCAAGTAGAATCTTACATCAAAACTTAATTGATAAGGAAACTTCAAGAACACTTATCAAGAACTCATCAAGAACTTAAATCCTTAAATTTCAAGAACGAAATTATGCTGAATAAATCATGATTGGCGAGTGGGTGAACGAACCCAACACTATGGAAGCTTACATACCTCTTAGGGATTAAACCCATGGCGAAAATCCGCAACAAAACTCAAGAAACTCGACGAACGCTTTGATCCTCTCCTCTTTTCTCTTCTTGAACTCTCAACTAAAACCCTAGGCGTAGATTAGGATTATAAAACTGAACCTAATAGGATTAGACCCTTAAAATCTTACTAAAAATGAATTAAATCTGATTGGGTAAGAAAAAGACCAAAATATCCCTTACTATTTTCGGGTAACTTTCCTTATTTGGACAACTTGACTTCAAAAGGGCAAAACTCACACATCCGACCTCGAAACTCAGCAAACTCGGTGGCGTTGGAAAGATAAATCAAAGACCTTTCATTATCTATCTTGTAGCCCACCTAACTTATCATGTACTGAGAGTTATGGTCATTTAAAGTTGACCCAAAACTCATAACTTAAGCATAACTTGCAAAATTTCAGATTTTGCTATTTCCAATTTAGTTCTTTTTGGAACTCAAGGTGCTACATCTAGTGACCTTAACACTTAAGAAATTTTAAATTCCTCGGTAAAATCCTACTCACAACGAAGGATGGTTCGAGTCTTAGCTCAAAAAATTTCTAGGGTGTTACAATAGTCTCATTATTTTATAATGAATTTGTCAAATTTAAATATAACAAGTAAAAATAAATGGGAGAGAAAGTAAAACGGAAGAGTATATTCTCTAAAATTGAGGTAACGGAAATAAAATCAGGCAAGTTTTGACGTTTCTAGAATGAGTGATATGGATGTGTCGATGGCAACAAGGAAAAAGGCTGCTCAGTGCTGAATTTGATGTTTTCTGCGGCCTTCAAAGCGTCACAAGATGTGGGCGTGTAGGTGAGACCAACACAAATATAGTTTTGTACAACTCACGCCGTTCAATAATAATTATCTATTATACTAAAAATAGTTATCTAATTATATTTGTCTAATTTAAAAAATTAAGAGATAATTTACCTTTTATATCTATTTTACTCTTGTTACTAATACTGTTTATCATCTAATACATTTTTCAAACAATTAAATTTAATAAAGTCAAAGAACAATATAGTAATATTACCCCTATTGTTTATAGTTTCTTAAGGGTGTGTCAAGTCAATAGTGGACAACTTGAACAGAGGAAGTATTTCTTTAAGGACGGGTGACTTTTTTAAAATATAATTTCAGGTCATTCTTCACGTCATGAACTAACAGGTTAATTATATTCTATCTCTACTTTTTTTAAAATTATAAAAATCTCTTAAATTTAGTGTTACACGGATACATCCCAAAATGTCCTGTTACATTGCGTTATAGTTTTGAATACATCGCGTAACATCACGTACATTTTGATATATCACGTAAAATGATGTATCTGATCGATACATCGCGTAAAGTAATGTATTTGACGTGATGTATTCGAGAATAGTAAAAAGTAGAAATTTTTATAATTATTTCAAATAAAAAAAAAATTTAAAAATATAATAAAATAAGTTATGTATATAGATAAATTTTTCTTATAGCTTTATCATTATTTTAGAATTAGGTCCATTTCATATTTACTCAATTAGGTCCATGCTTCAAATGTTCTGTTTTAGTCAGTCTGTTAGAATAGTAATAGAGTTAATTCAAATAAATATTTAAAAATATTTATGCCATGAGATTTCAACAATTTATATGTATCAATATGTTAGAATTTTATATGTTCACTTCAGAAATGAATGAGTTCCTTATATAATTTCAAACAATTTGGCTTCATGAGCTATCTATTAAGATTGAGTTGACCAAAGATCATTTCTTATGAATATTATTATAGGTAATTTATTTCAAAAGGATACAATTATTTCCAATATAATAATGAAACACTTACATAAATATGCTATAACAAAAAAATATTTACCATTTATAGCAATAATATTTATTTTTTTCACTTGATCACTTTTAATATATTTTTAATACATATTACAAAGAACAATTTATTATTCACATATAATACAAGTTTTATTAATGAATAATACATCTATCACATATTTTAATACACTTATAATACAATGTGTCAATTTCTTATCAAATAAACATAATATATTTAAAAAACAGTTATAATACATATATATTGCATACATAATTCACTTTTAATATATATTACAAATTTAATATAATATTGCTATAAATAATAATAAATAAAAAATATTACTAAAATAGTAATTATTTATTAAAAGGTACTCATAATTTTTCTTATAATTAAATAGTGTGTCGTCTCTTGAGAAATTAAAAATTCTGTATAGTGCCACGTAAGGTGGAGGAAGTACCGTCATAGAGGTCACAAGTGGTGTACTAATTCAATTTTTTTATTTTTTTTGGTGACTCGAAGTACGGCACAAAGGACAAACAAAGTTGTTTTAGTCACACACTTTAGTTACTCCGTCGCTCCTAATTACTTGTTTATTTTATTTTTTAGTTGTTTTTTATTACTTATCTATTTTAACAAATCAAGAAAGAATAATTTTTTTACCTATTATACTATCAATTAATTACTTTGAAAAATGTAAAATTTTTGAAAATCTTAAGTTTTTAATTTATCTACTTCATAATTAATAGGGGTAAAATGATAAACTCACTATATCAATCATTATTTTCTTAATAGGTGTGTCAATTTAAAAATGAACAAGTAATTATAGACAAGGGAGTACTTATTATCAATTTCAAACTTTCTTCTAAATATTATTTTAAATATTTTCTTATAACATCAATTTCAATACTAAAATTACATTTCGGCAATCCATACTTGTCAACTACTTTTAATCTAGCTAATCTATCATATTAGGATGTGCGGAGTTACAGTGGTGTCAGGGTGTCCAATCGGATACACTTCGTCAAAAATTTATACCGTATATATAAGTAAAATGGTACTCTAAATGATTACTTAATATATTTTGGATACTCTAAACCCGTTCTTGCTGCTGACGAAGGAGCGTGCAGGGGGACTTGGGGGCGCAAGTTCGATTCTCACCAACAACATTCAACATTTTTGTTCTTTATGCTATTTTTTATAATTTAAAAAGAGTTTTTTTAGTTACTCTCTAAATCTAAATAATTGTTAATAAATCTATTATTAGAAATAATTCAAAATTAATATTATTTGATAAAATAATCCTTAATTAGATATAACTTAAGAATTTAAGAAAAAAAATTTAAAAATTAGGAGCCAATCAGAATTTTAATTGATTTGACTTTGACTTTTTTTTTTAATTAAAATTTTAAATAAAACTTATTTTTTTATTTAATTTAAGTTAATAAACAACCCTGAAATTTTATATAAAACAACAAAAAGCAAAAAAGGCTCCATATAGAATTCTTTTTAAAAAAACTTGTTTGATTGTACTCTTTATTTTACATGTCTCGTTGTTACTGTCCTCATTGCTTGAAGCGTAAAAATGATGTCATTCTAAGTTGAATTTTCTCCTTTTTTCTCTTTTTTTTTCTTCTGTCTGATCATGTTATATTAAACTAAATATACACATTAAAACTAAATATCAGTACACCCATTCGTCATTTTTTTTAATTGATGTAATTTTTAAACACCCTTTACAAAATTTCTGACTACGCCACTGCCTCTCCTTTTCCCCACATTTTGCTAGGAAGTAGGAATATATAAATAGGTATACTAATTTAATTGTTGCTCTTTTTTAAAAAGAAAGAGAACGAGCAGACACAAAAATAAGAAGATTATTAGTCAAAAAGAAAGGTCTCAAAGGGTTGCTTCCACAAAGAGAACAACTTCAGAGATGTAATTATTGTGGGCCAGGAAAATTAATTTAGTATTACTACTAATCTATGATTATCATTTATCATTATAAGTAGTAGTCAAACTTTTGCACTTTATTAATTTCTTAAAATAAATAAACACAAGATCACCCAAATGGATCATTTGTGGATTTTAAACTAAAATTTCGCCCCTTTTAAGATTTCTTTAAAGATTAGCCTGACTTTTGTGCGAAGAATAACACGCATAAATCGCGAAATGATCCGAAAATCTTTGTGTACGTATTTGTAATCTGCTCCTTGGAATGTTGATTGATAATTACCTCAAAAGTGATGGAATCGTAGGACTTGATTTAATTAGAGAGGAAAAAGATGGCATCATTAATAATAATAATATTAGATATTTTTCTTCAATAAACTCTGGCCTTGTGTGGTTATATATACTTCCTTCCACAGGATTATATATGTTGACACTTTGAATAAGTCACCTCTATTATTGAGGTCTAATATTCCTTTGCAAAAATGACATCTACTCTTATCTAATTATAAATATTATCCTTACAAAAAAAAAAGATTATAATATCTTCTTGAAAAAAACAAAATAGTAATTAAGAACAACGATGAAGATGCTTAGCATATCATTTTCAATTTCCCTTATAATTAATTAAGCTTTACCATATATTCCACCTAGTTAATTGTACATCAATTGAGCAGATTACTTGAGATTTGCGGCATGAAGCATATAAGTGAGTAGTAAACTTTGTTCAAGAAATGTTTTGACAGTTTTCTGAGAATTTTGTTTACCTTTATAACTTAACTTGAGACACCCTTTAGAGTTGCCGTGGAGTGGTAACTATTCATTCATCCTTAATCAAAAGTTTCGGGTTTTGAGCCTTTCTGGGTATGGAGTCACCCTTGTTAAGGATCGTTTTGTCTTTCAATGTGGGACTTTCCGACACAAATCCAAATTTAATCGAACTCCAATGTGAGTACCAGACAACGGGTGGGGAAAAAAAAAAAAAGAGAGACATCCATCTGGAAAAAGAAAAAAAAAACTTCTTCATTCTTGTAATTCTGGATCAATTTTTCATTTTTTGGCAATCAATTACTCCCTTTTTTTCATTTTAATTGGCACATATAAACTTGATACTCTACTTAAGAAGTATTTATTTTATTAATATATTTTAAAATTTTAAATTTGATACTAGTACTTTATATAGTTATTTAATGATAAAGATAGTATTAGAAGAAAATGATAAATTTCTCCTGATTTGCTAAACTAGAAAAGTAAAAAAAAAAAATATTAATATAAGGATCGAGTAAAATGAATAGGAGAAAGTACTTAGTGGGACCATAAACGCAAAAAACTATTCCATATATAACGTTTTGCTTATTTTAGAAGGTAAATTTTTATTCAGCGGAATATATTTGACATCCCTTAAATTTGTGAGTAATTTTATTTAGATATTCAAATTAGGATGATTTTATTTGAACAGTGAACAAATGATAAAGTGTTTCTATTAGATATTTTCATATTAAATTATAGAAAAGCTTATGTGTATGTTCTCAATCGTCTATATATGTCGATAAGAAAACCAAATAAAATATATCACATATTTTAATTATACTCATCAACCTCCATTTGAACATGCTTGAGATTTTATGGTGTGTTGAGACTAATCATATTATTAAAGAAGGTTATATATTTTAGTTGGTTAACTCATCTACGTCAGTGCGTGAGAATACACACTACAACAAAGAGATATTTAATGGTAATGGATTTTTCAAATATTTAGCGGCAGTTGATTTATTGTCATTGCATCTAGAATTGCTAAAGCCTTTAGAGATATCTATATAGAGTGAGTTATAATAGTCATATATATTTATTATTGACGCTATATAGTAACAAACAATTACATTAATACCGCTAATTAATTACAACAAAATTCATTATTTATTAGAGTGACACGCGCAAAAGATTTAAAAAAAAATTGAGCCAAAAATATCTTATAAAAATATTATCATGTACTGTGTAAATGAAGAAAAAAAATATTCACTGTTCAAATATTCAATCAAAATATGTATTTAAGAAATTATCAATGTATATCGGCTTACATAAGTTGCTTATTGATGATGACCAATCTTCTTCTTTTACGGTAACAATTTGATATTTGGTACTCATTGGTTCAACTAATTAGGATACTTACCCCATGAAAATCATTAAAAAAAAGAAAAGAATTTTCTTATTTTCAATTTAAGATTTAAGTCAATAATTGTTTTATAACAATATAAACGAATTTTGAATAACTCCAATGTTTGTCTCAATCACAATTAATCTACTTACTATTTATGGTAGAGTCTTGAACCACACTACTGACTTCTCCAATACTTTATATAAGTAATAATAACAATAATAATAATAACAAAATTTAAGATATTTATTCTCTATCTTTTAAGGTTATAAACAATAAAAACTTACTCGCATTTAATATTTATATCAAGCCAAATAAATATATGACATATCTTTGTATATAAAATTTTAACACTTAACTTTATCTTATCAAATCATTTAACTATTTGTATAAAAAAAAATCATTTAACTATAGTAAATTTAAGGATTTTAGTGTAAACCCTTTGATCCAAATAAATATTTATCTTAAAACCCACCAAATCAAAAAAAAGTTCCTATTGCTTGAAAATTTCTATTCACTATGATCAATATTTTATGAACATATAGCATGAAAAGTTTTGTTAGGTATGGACTCATTGGATTTTCGTATTCCCTTTTTAAGAATTTTTTTTTACAAGAGAAAAGCAACGTTCAAGAATATGATGAAAGAGGATAATTACAAGAAGAAAAAGATCTTCTTTTTTTTTCATTTTATTTATTTGAATGATTGATATCCTTTCTCATCTGTTTTGTTGTGAAGAGGGCATTGCCTTGTACATCATAGAAGAAAACAAATTATTGAATTTTTATTAGATAACTACTTATGGAGTGTGACTCCTCCTTTTTCATCTTTCTATATAATTTTATCCGACTTTTATTTTTTATTCACCTAAGAAGAGCTACAAATTCCTAAATTATTGCATTTTTCTTATTTCTATCCTTATTATTAAATAATTATGTAAAATATTAATAAGATTAATTTAGTAAAATACGCCTTTAATCAAAATTATTAAAGGATACATCAAATCAATAGAGGTCAAGTAATATGAAACTAATCGAGTATCTATTTCCAATCTCAACGTGGTATGTTAGTAAATGTTCAACAAATACGAATTAGACAAAGTATGTTATGCCATCAACTTCTATATATTGGGTAAATATTTATCACGGTGATTATACCGATCATTTATATTTACTATATTTAATTAATTTAATGAGATAAAAATACATGTTAATTATAATTAGTTTTTAAAAGATTACGTATAAATAGATGTTATGCATTTATTTGTTTGGTATAAATATCAGTACAAAATTAAATATTTGCCCTTTTATTGTCTAAATACTTCAGATGATATTACTTTTACTCCTAATAGAATTGTCTTAGACGAATAATGGCTAGCATTCGCAACCAAAAAAATGGATAGAAATAAATGCGAAAAAAATGACATTTTAGCTTAAATTATTTGTCGCGTTTTTCTTTTGCATATTTTTTTTAAAATAAAATTATTAGGAGGAATTTTTGGGTTTTTAATCATTATTTATGTATTAATATATAATTTTCTTATAACCCTATTGAAACGTTTGTAGTCTTTAAACATAATTATTATTTAAAAAAATATATTTAAAAAATCATCTTAAATTTCTAAATGATAAACACTTTCAAATAATTATTTTTAGAATCGACCTATCATTTGAGATGAGAGGAGTATTATATTATTATTTTCATACCACTATAATAAAAATAGCTTTAAGCGGCAATAAATATGCACATTAACAAAGAGTGTCAAAGTCTTTACAGATATTAGTTAATTATCATTAGATCCAATGTCTCTATAGAATTTTAAAACATTTATAAAAAGTGTTAATTAACTCTAAAAATATATATTTAACGATAATTAATTTAGCTATTATAATGAATTAATTATTGCTAAAGATTTTTGTTTTATATAGTGTGCGCACTTAAGCACAACACCAAATTAGTCAATAATGGACCAAATATACCAAATTGTAAAAATGGGGAACAATATGTCAAATACACTATTGAAACCCCACTTACCCAGTTGAATATTAGAGATTGTAATTTTAATAAGTAAATATAATGGACATGATTATTTAGTGAACAACAATTAAAATGAGGAAAACAAATAAACTAATAGAGGGAAAAAAATCTAAAAAAATAGTAATGACATGACCTAATTGAAAAAGGATATGTAGGCATGAAAATGAAAGGGTAATAAACAGTTAAATATAAATGGATAAGAACGACTCACAAGTCACAAATGCCCCATAATTCTTTATGAACCCAACAAGTCGATAAGCACCAGATAACTTAACTATAGAATATGTTTCGTTTGGACCCTCTAAAGTGTATATACTAGATTAGATACATTAGGTTATTTTCTTTGTCTCGACACATATGAAATTTAGAGAATCATATAAACTTTTTTATAATATCTTTTACGTAACTTTTAAATAATATATATTACTATTTTTGTCTCAATTTATGTGACACATATATAATATCAAGAGTCAACAAATTTTTTGTATTTATTTAAATATTTCAAATTGTCAATTATTCGGATTTATAGTACTTTTTACATTATTTTCAAATAATTTACGTCGTGCTAATAGAATTTTAAGAGCAAATCGATTTTTTATATCTTTTGAATATTTTAATTTGTTAATTATCGTGATTTATAAATACACCCATCAAATGATTTGTGTGTTACTAGTACCTTGTTTGATACACTTTTACAATTTATATACATTCTATCGGATATTAAAGAATTTTAATATCCTTCAAAACCTTCTACATTCTTTCAATAATATTTTTGTAAACAATATTCTTAATAGAAATTAGGTAAAGAATGTTACTTTTAACATTAGATGAAAAAGATAATTTCAACATTACTAATTCAAAGATTATTTAAATCAGCATTAGTAATATATCATATTCAATATACTTATTTTTATACATTCAATATACTAAAAATGAGTATGTAGCCGTAAGAATATATTTATTAAATAATAATATTGATATTATAATTTGATGATTAAGTAACAAAAAGAAAAGAGCCCCACAAGTCACAGTGCCATCCCAAGTCCTTACAAGTAGCCATCATTTCTCTCACCCCTTCAATTTCTCCCAAACCAAAAATCCCACATTTTCTCTTCCTTTCTTTCTTTCTTTCTTTCTCTCGCACCATATTCATTCATTCACAAGAAAATTAAAAAGCTGAGCGTTACTACTGAAAAAGTATTTCAAACTGGCGATCGACAATCAAGAAGCCCCAATCCGTGAAATCAAGCCTAAGAACAGGCGTATCATGGTACTGTTTTCAACCACTCAAAACGCAAAATTATCATGCTGTTTCATTCATTCATTTTCTCGTTTTTTTTTTTCTGTGTTTTTTTAGGGACCTGATGAAGAAGACAATAGATGGCCGCCATGGTTGAAACCATTACTGAAGGAACGATTCTTTGTTCAATGCAAGTTACATGCTGATTCCCATAAGAGTGAATGTAATATGTACTGCCTGCAATGTAACAATGCTCCTCTCTGCTCTGTCTGTTTAGCCCATCACAGAGATCATCCTGTCATTCAGGTTTCCCCATTTTTCCTCCATTCTTTCATTATTTTGCTCTTATAAAATTGCTCTGTTTTTTTAAAGCTTAAACAGAGTGTCACTTTGTTGAAACAGATAAGGAGGTCATCTTACCATGATGTGATAAGAGTGAATGAGATTCAGAAGTATTTAGACATTTCTTCAGTCCAAACATACATTATCAACAGTGCCAAAGTTGTTTTCTTAAATGAAAGGCCACAGCCTAGGCCTGGAAAAGGGGTCACAAATACCTGTGAAGTATGTGAAAGGAGTCTTCTTGATTCCTTCAAATTCTGCTCTCTTGGTTGCAAGGTATACAAAATTGACCATTAATTACTTCATTATCTTGCATTTAATTGTCATTGAATTTTGGATTAGGGATACCCATAAAATTCTTTATTGCACACATTTCAAGGTAATGGCTCACTGGTCCATTAATTGATGGAAAATCTTAACCATTATCAATTTTACAGATGGTTGGGACCTCAACTAATTTCGTGAAGAAGAAGCCGAAGAATTCGCCGGGGAAGAAGAGGTTACCGGCGCCGGTGGCATCATCGGAATCCGATGACTCTTACCGTAGTAGTAGCAGCAGCAGCCATGGCCGGAGAAACAAGATTCAGAGTTTCACTCCGTCAACGCCCCCTCCAACTTCTGCTAATTACAAAACGGCCAAGCGTAGAAAGGGAATTCCTCATAGATCCCCAACAGGAGGACTATTCATAGAATATTAATCCTTGCAATCCCAGTCCTTTAATTTACATCTAAAATGCATAGTGTCTATACAAATATACTGCCTGCCTAGTTTATCAAGAATGCAATTCTTCCAAACCCAACCGAACACTAGTGCTTTCTCCAAAAAAGGCCAGTGCTTTAAAGCTCTTTTGTCCACGAGAGCCGTATTGTATATAGTTTTTAGGATCAAATAGGATATGATGATAAATTGGAGGTGTGGAAGTTGAAATAAGAAAAAATGTAAGGACTAATAGTGCTAAGTTAGAAGCTGGGCTTAGAAAATAAGCTACTATAGTTTGATGAACTACTTATTTTAGGAAAAAGAAAAAAAAAAAACTACTTATTTTAGCTAGCTATAATATAGTAGTAGATTGTTTATACATATGTTTTGAATGTCTCTTTGAGCCTTTGTAATCTAAAATGTAAATATCAATATAGTATTGTAATTATTAGAATACTTAAAAACATAGTGTCGACATTTGGAATAGAGCTTTAGCATTATAATTGTCTCGATCTTTTTTTATCTTATACAAAATTGACACTTCTTTTATCGTCTAAATTTTAGTGCTAAATGCTAATATTCCATCTTATCCCAATGTCAATATTTCTATATGAATTTGACATGATAGGTTGAAAATCACTTAACATTAAAAGTAAGATATATAAACATAAATTACACATTTCCTATTTTTCTGGTGCATATTATAATTATATGTAGAGTTCAAATTCAATATATTATAAGCTAGTCTATAAAAACGTACTCCTTCGTTCACTTTTTCCACTTATATTAAATCATTTATTTCTCCGTGTCAATATAAAGGCAAGTTGGAGATGGTGGGTCCCAATTTAAGGGAGGTGATACGTGTCAGTTGGTATTTGGTGATGAAAAAAGAGAGATGTCTTGGTTCGTGGAATGTAAGAGTTAGGTCAGCCGCCCTTTGGTGATTATTAAACATTTTCTTGGTGGAGGGGTTTTCGATTAGTATTACCATTTTGAACGGTCATGCTGGAGAAACTTACCTTTTCTTGCATACACGAGTGGCTTGTTTACAGGCATAACGACGAACTCTTCACTTTTTAATTTTTATTTATCAATTTTAACATATCAAGAAAATATTTTATCCTTATCGTTAAATATTTATTTCTTACTAAATATTAATTAATAAGAATAGCATGATAAAATAAGAGTTTTTGGTTTAAAATATCTTTAAACTATACCCTCAATTTAAACTACATCCTTAAATTATTTTTCTTGACAAAAAACATCCCCCAAGTATTTTAAAACTTAACAACTTCCATCCCTTTATTAAAATTTGTCAAAAAAATTAGCGAATTCCACACAAAAACATATGCAATTCATACTATTCTCATAAAAAAAATAATATAATTTTAATACTTGTTGGAATAAGCTTACAAAAATTAACTTTTTTTTGAGACCATTGTTTGCTGTTAAAAAAAGTAAAACACTGTTAGGACGATGTGATTCTACGAGGATACATGATTTGCTCTTCTCATTTACCAATCGAATGGAGTTGGAGCTTAATTTTGCACCATCTTCACCTTGCAAAGTCGAAATATCGATAGATCAATAATTTTTTGGGGCAAACTGATCGTTGAGGTAATCAAGATTCAGCTAATATTGATCTCTAGTACTCGAGTTTCGTTTTTCATTATTAGAAGTAAAAGTCTCTGATCGGTACCACTTTTTGCAGATTCAAACATTACAACGGGCAATTTTTTGATATCAAATCAAATGAAAAGTAAATAAAAATAAAATTGCTAATTAAAAAGAAGACAATGCAAAACATTGTTGCTAAAAAAAATTCACAATATTTTATTTTAGATGTATGTAGAATGAACAAAATTGATTTATTGAGGGTGATTTAGGGAGTTTTGTTGAGAGTAGTGTGAACTGTACATGTTTTTGTGAAGAATTTGTTAATTTTTGACAAATTTTAACAAAAAGATGAAAGTTGTCAAATTTTAAATAATTGAGGGATGTTTTCTGTTAAGAAAAATAATTTGAGGATGTAGTTTAAGTTTGGGATACAGATTAAGGATGTTTTTTTGCCAAAATTCGAGAAAATAACTATGTTAATCATTACTCACTCCGTTCCATTTTATGTGAGGTAGTTTGACTCGAAATTTAAGAAAGAAAGGAAGACTTTTAAAACTTGTGGTCTAAAATGAATGATAGAAATTTGTGTGGCTATTTCATTAGGTGTAAAATGAACATTTTAAAGTTAAATCATTACTTAATATAGAAATGTATCATTCTTTTTTAGACTGACAAAAAAAAAAGAGTAAATCGTATAAATTGGGACAGAGGAAGTCAAAATCAGATAAGTACACGTGAACAAAAGAGAATAATATTTTTACATTTTGAATTCACGTATTCCCTCAGGCAAAATAAATATTTGTTATGCTGTGGTATATTTCTTTTAAAAAGTTAATTAATAACATTAATTAAAGGCTAATTTATTACTATTATTATTTTGCTTCTTCCCAATTCTTTTATTAAAATTAGAATGGGAGAATTACGCGTATAAGCAAACATATACTAATTAATTAGTTAACATAGCTATAGTTTGCTTTAATTACAATTTGCGACCTACTTTTAGTTATAATTACGCGGCTCAACTTTTTAGTTTTGTATAATTCGCACGTTTGTATAATTCAGATTTTGTATAATATAATTTGTATAACTGTTTACACTTCAGATGTTTGTAATTGTATAAATTCGTTATTTCGAGTTTATAAAAAAAAAACTGAATTATACAAATGTACCCGTAAATTATACAAATCCGCGAATTATACAAATGAGGCAGCTGAAACTGTAGCTACAACCCATAAATATGCAAACTATTGGTATAGAGCATAATTAAGTTTATTATAGTAATTATTTGCGAATGTTCCCCAATTAGAAATAGTTAGAAAACTCTAACAAAGAGAAGGATAAATTTTCTAAAAATTATTTATTTATTTTGTAATGGAAGGAATAATACTATTCCTCCCCTAATAATTTATTTGTTTTAAAACATGATGTTTAAAAAATATATAAGATATGTTTATAATACTTTGATTTTAAATTCAATTTGAAATAGTAATTTCAGAATAAAATACTAACATAACACATTCACCCTTCTCCTTAACATCTACGTTTGTTGTTTATATTCACATCCTCAACTTGGTCGTTTTGTTCTTGATAGTAACATAATTTATGGCAAGGCAACAATTGAGAAAGTGACAACCCTCTTGCGTTTTCCATACACTACAAGTCTTTTTTGAAAAGAGATGTGAGTGCATAGTGGACCCAATGGCCCCTCTCATGCCCCAAATGAAAACTATATTGGCTCGACTCGTTGGTAGGTGGGATAAGAACAATTATCTCATTATAAAATATGAAATTATTTTATTTTACTTTAGTTATTTAGTTATGAGTATATATTATTTTTAAATGGTTTGATAATTTTGTTCGAACAATCTTTTTATTCGCTATAAACTCTAACTTCTAACTTTTCTAGACCTTACTTGAGGGATTATGTTGACCTCACTTGTGGGATTATGTTGTTGTAAATTAATAAGTACTATTTCCTCTCTCCCATTTTATGTAACACTTTTTTCTTTTTAGTCCATCCTAAATGAAAACTTTATTAACCTCGACTCGTTGGTAGGTGGGATAAGAACAATTATCTTGTTAAAATATATGAATTTTTTTTATTCTACTTTAGTTATGAGTATACATCATTTTTAACATTTTAAATTGTGTTCCATTAATTGGATGAAAATGGTGTTAATAGTTATTCTTATAAAAGGTAGGATAATTTATTTCATGAAATATTTTTATTTATCTCGTCTCTCGCATACTAAATGACCTAAAATCTCCCCTCTCTTATTTGACACTTTTGATTTAAAAAATTTCATAAATAAATATTACATTATTAAATAAAAAGACATTAATTATTTCTCTCATTTCCATCTTTAATAATTCAAAAGGATGTAGAATCGATATTCATTCGAGGAAGAGATGATAAAGGATATTTTAATCAACTACACTATACTAACAAATAGTAATAGGTTAGCAAATTTTTCAAAGGTTTTTTGTTGCGATATTATGAATAGGATTCTTTTCATTTTAAATATCTAAATTCAAAATTTCACTTATTCTACCATGATTCAGTCTTAAAGAAGTATAATTTTTTTCATTCTTAAATATCTAAATTTGAAATTTCACTCATTATACCATGACTCGGTATTAAAGAAGTAGCATTACGCAAGGCATGAATCACAATTGCACCCTTTTTGTTTAAACCGTGTGAAGGCCTTTTCTTGACTTTGACTTATTATTTATAGCTTCTAGATTCGTTGACTTTCAACCATCAAATTTGCTTGCTTGTAGACCCTTGACTTTGCTTCCTCTTTCCTCGTCTCACTCGTTTTCGCTTTTAATTCCCATTTCCCATCAATAGTATACAAATGAAAGAGAAAAATCTTCATCAAGTTTTTATTTTAATTTATTTTTATTCGATATTTGTATTGAAGCTAACTGAATTTGAATTTGAATTTGAGATGGAAAGTTCCATATTTAGATAAATCGATTCCTAACAAAGTTGACTCCGTATTCAGAGGCAAATTCAGAATTTGAAGACATGTGCACTATCAACAACTAATGCACATTAGTTAAAGTATGTTACCCAATACCGATTCGTATGATAATTTTATTTACCATAAATATAAAACGAACTGATGTGCTAACGTATAGATATGAATTAAATGACCCTACTAGATGAAGTTTGCTTTGTGGAGTGGTGGTTTTAAATTTCACTTTGAACCATGAGGTTGCAAGTTTGAAACTAGTCATCCCCTTATTTTATTCGGGATTCAAACTCAGTCCCCTCACCTCATAGGCAGGCAACGTTTAAACCAGCCCACCCAAATGATTTTAGTGTTTCGGGTGCCTAATAAAATATATGTCTATCTCAAGGTATATTTTAACGGGTGCATGTGCACCCTCAAGGAAAAATAAGGGTTCGCCTCTGTCCGTACCTAGAGGAACTCAAACCCGAGATCATTGGACAAACATGAAAGAGTACTTAGCACTCCACCACAACATCATTAGTGTTCAAAGTTTTAGTTATTAAGCTTCCTGATTCATGAACTACTTCTCAATTCATTTGAGTGATACACCATCATCAACGAAAATACTTACTTCGATCCTATTTATTCTCCAAAACAACGAGATGTATATATTTATTGAATATATATATATATATATATATAAGTAAGAATTTATCATTTTAAAAAAGTGGTTTTTACTTCAATTCAATTTGCTTACATATAAAGTTGTCTAGATAAGTATGTCTTAATTGTAAATCGACCCAAATATATGGGAGTGGAGTTTGAAGTTATTAGGAGAATAAAAGGGACAATTATCAGGATTTAAACTACCCCAAAATATTAATATTGACCTAAACAATCTTTCCAAATTATTATTACTCTAGTTATTAAATTCTGATTTTGATATGAAAAATGATATATTATAGATAAACTAAAAATACCAAGATAATGCTCACTACTAGTAGTGGATAGAATTAATTCTTTCCATAGAGGTGGTGGGGTCTTTTGACACCATAGTCTACACTATATCTCGAGCCTCTAACCTCTCCTTTTATTTTATTTATTATATTCCCTCCTTTTTATTTCATATATTTTGATTGAATACTAAATTAATTTTATTTTAAAAAAGAACTTTTTTAATCTTAAATTAAAGATTTATATGATGTATGAAAATATTTTTGAATCTTACAATCTTAGACCATTAAAAACAATGTGGAATATAAAAATTACTAATTGTAAAACATAATATTCTATCTTTTAAAACGTACGATTTATATGATGTATGGAAATATTTTTTAAATCTTAAATTAAAGATTCATATGGCATATCAAAATATTCTTTAATTCTTATGATCTTTGACGGTTAAATATGTTGTGAGATATTAAATTACTAAATATAAAACATAATATTATTCTAACACTAAATATAAAACCTAATAATTTTTTTAAAAAAATGTACGATTAAAGGAAAATAAAACACGTAAACACAAAAATATTGTTTAAAATTTTAATTTGGATGGGTTGAATGTGAGTGGTGTACATATTGCCACTCGTATGCTCATTTTTACATGTCAAAATGCCAACGAATAACACTGGTTGTGCTTCTTCTTCATTTCGTTGCTATTCTCGCACTTCATTTGCAAAAATATTCATCATAGACCTGCCCCTTCAAGAAAGCTTGACCACTCATCAAATTAAAATAAAAAAGGTTTTAAAATTATCTTCTTAGTTTCATTTTATTTAGCTCAGGTTAATTTGACATTCTCTTTAAGAAATTATTTATTATAAATTTTTAAGTAAATTAACTTTATTAATTATATTTTTAAATGTTAAACTTGATTATTAGTACTTTACCTAGTAATTTAACGATAAGATAGTATTAAAAGAAAATAATATTTTTTCTTGATTTGTTAAGATATACAAATAAAAGAAAAAAATATATAATTAGCTTAATGGTTAAGTAAAATGAAATGAAAGAAGTAAAAAAAAAAAGATTATTCTGAAACTCAATGAATTTAGTATTTTATTTGTTTCAAATTATATGTCGTATTTCTCTTTTACATGTCCTTTAAGAAAGTATTAATTATTTTTTTAACTATTAGAAAATTATAATACTAGTCTATTTTACGTAATTTATTGGTAATTAAGTCGTGGCCAACATAATGGGTATGTATTAAGGATAAAATAATGAAATATTTCTATTAATTAATACTTATTAATACATGTAAATACAAAAATATATAACAAATATTTTTTGACAGAAAAAGTACTTAGATAAAACAACAAAAACCTTTATAATTCTAAGAGATTACACAAAAAGAAGGTGAAATTATGTAATTCCAAGTAAGCACTCAATAATTGAAGTGTGGATCACACCTCCCTATTCCTATCCTATCAAAACAAGATATAGTGTTGTATTTAATTAGCATATTTTACTATACAGTATTGTAGTTTGACGCAATGGCCATTAATCCATCATCCATGGGACCAGAACTGATTAAAAATTACATTTTCAATATCTTATTTATTGGTCGATGATATTCATGTGTACCTAGCTAGTCATTCCAATGACTTTAGATATGCACACTCTTCAAATTTGCCCCCTTATACATCAATAATGTAATTTTAAAAAATATATTATTAGGTTATATTTGTTATTATAATGAGTAACTTTCTATAATATCAAGCTTACATATTTCATGAAACGTCACCTACAAATATGTTTTGGGTGATTTTATAGTGAGAATATTTTTTACTCACTTGATGTACATAACATAATAAAGTTGTAAAGAAGAATTTTAAGTTAAAAATTATTGAATATTATCAATAAATTTTATTGTGTGATGGCAGGCTGTTTCCATTTTTACTAGATTAATGGTTGATACTTATAAAAGATTCACCTATAATTACTTAATAAATGAATTGATTGTGCAAATAATTTTAATAATTACTTAATAAATTAGATTCAACGACATAACACATTATAATATGTCACATGAAAATTATAAGCAACTTCGATCTTGAGCTCGTCCAGTGATATTAGTTTCGTCTCCCGAAGGATTGGATCCTCAATGTTGGCTTGCCTGACTAGGAACATAGCAGTGGTCGATCAAGATAAGCCCAAAGTGCAACTGTTACCAATGAATTTAGGATTCATTCCAGCGTTACATGGTCACAAACACAACTATTTTAACGTGCAGATATGGGAGGGATAAAATTTACGCAAGACGTTGCTTAGATTTAACTTTAAATATACATATTTCCTGTATCTCATCGCAATTTTCATTACTGACTTACTATATATTAATTCTTCAGGTATTATTTTATTGTTCATTGCTTTAATTCATCAGCTTAATCACATTAAACAAACAATTTAGTAGTAACAATCTTATTGTTTGATCATTATAATTTATATTTCCTTAAATCATTTATACAAGTTCAATTGTTACTCTGAGGGAAAATTAAACAATATTATTACAACTTAAAACTCTTTAAAGCAACAAATAATCTTGCAAAGTTAAGTTGGCTAAGTCATGATGTCACCTAATTTTACCATCCCTTTTTAACTTGATATGATACGACAATAATATAAAGTTTAGGAAAGGCCAAATTTCATTGTCACTCTACACACACCATTGCTGATGTTTTTGTTTCCTTAGGTGAATGCCATTTGTCATAAATAATGTATTAGTCATTTGTCAGTTTACCTATATTATCTGCTTTACCAATTTTTCATGGCCACTGGACATACCAAATGGATTCACTTTTTTTTCTTTTCTTTACGTGAATTACATTTCAATACGTCAAAAATGATTTTTAGTGATAATTAATTAACGATAATAGCTTAATTATTATTATATAGGTACTTTTAAAAGTAACTAACACTCATAAATAAAGCTTATAGCGATATTGAGTTCAATGACAATTATAACTATGTCGTTAAAGGCTTTATCATTCTTTGTTAATATGTATATTTATTGTCGCTAAAAGCTAATTTTATTGTAGCGTGCGAATAGTGGAAGATAAGAAAGGATGAATGTGGAGGACTTTTAGTGAATTTCAACCATGTATATTATTGATTACAGGGTGAATTTGTAAGGGAAAATTAAGTAAAATGACAAACATCTAGAGTATATTATGTAATATAGTTATAATTTTGATTATTTTTAATTTGTAGCTATAGTTTTGTGAACTTTTGCCATTCAGTTTTCTAATTGTATAAATTTAAAATTTGTATATGCTTATCCTACCTATTTGTATACGATTTATGAAAAATTCATACTAAATTGGAAAAATTACCTAAATATACATCTTATTTTACCATAATTTCTAAAATTCCCTATCATTTAATTTAATTTTAAAAATCTCCTCTCGGATACATCACTCCGCTCTCGCTGATACATTCCTATCTCCCTCTCGGACACATCCTCCCCTTTCTGATACATCCCTCCCCTCTTTGATACATTCATCTCCTATGTATCCCGATATCATATCCCTTCTCTGATACATCCCTCCCCTCTCGGATACTTCCCTCTCCTATGTATCCAGAAGTCTAGTGATGTATCCGGAAGTCCAGTGATGTATCCGAAATTTCAGTGATGTATCTGGAATCCATAAATTTTAAGGGCTTCTTGTAATTTGAAAAATAGTAGGAAAATAATGTAATTGACTCTTAACATTATGAAATTTATGTAAATTATACTAATAAATTACCATGTTCGTATATTGGCAAGCGAAATATACAAACGGAGTTCTGAAAACTCCTAAATGTATAAATACATAATTTGTATATATTTACCATGTTTGTATATTCGCAAGCGAAATATACATACATGTAAGAAAACTATACTAAACGCAACCTCCATAGCAAACATAACTATATCTATGAAGCGCAATTACCAAAACTACAATTATAAAGCTTATTATGTCTATTATCTTTGCTATTTATGAATTTTTTGCAATCACTTAATTAATTGAAACTCTAATCTCTCAACTTACGTGAGAAGATTTGGCAAAAATGCCATTTCAAAATTTGATTTGCAAAATGCTTAGTGAATTTTTTATTATTGCTTAATTTTTCAGTTTTGGAATTCAGTAAATCGAAGAAAGGTGGGGTCATGGTATTCTTTATAATTTAGAGAGTTTGAAGTAAGATTTTAAGTTTATTAATAAATATATTTGGGTCCATACATATCTAGTAGTCTTTGATACAGAAGGAACACTAATTTTTCAACCCGAATTCAGATTAGTCAAATCTTAAAATAATAATAAAAAATAATCTGGTGTTTTTCCTTCTTTGCTTCTACCTTTTTTTTTATACTGAAAAGAAAATAACGAATTAAGGGTTTGTTTGGTTAGACATTAGTTATATTGAGATTGATTAGGTTAATTGGAATAAGCTATTATAATATTATTATTTTTATTAGTTGTTTCATTTGTTGTTATAAAAAAAAAGTGCATTGCATAATTTCTAAAAAGAAAGTTGTTTATTTATAAAAATATCATCCACCTTATTTAGTTGTAAAAAAAAGATTTGAGAGACCTTAAGGGTATCTTTGTCATTTTCATTATTTATCCCGTGATAACTATATCCATTATCACTTACAAAAATAACTTATTTCGATACTAATTACGAAATTTATTCATAATTAGTAACTAAACAATGGATAAGATCGATAATGTATACTAAATTCTAATCCTAAAACTATTTATGCTTTGTCCAGTCAAAAAGCATCGTAAGTTCTTAAAATGAACTTGAATTTCATAAATTGTAATGAAAATAACCAAACCTTGCACTTGCTATGCACCTACTAGCTAGAAACCAATTTTGCAAGTCATATTCTAGCTAAAGTAAAAATTTAATGTTTGATATGTCGGTTCAAAGTCTCTAGTTGTAGTTCTAACACGTAGAAAAAGCTTGTCACGTCCCCTTTTCTCCAATATGATGGACCACTACATTGGAGTCCACTTGCCTATGGGAGGTTAGATTCTATGCTCTATAAACTATCCTCTATAGGGAGGTTTAATATAGTAAATTAATAACCTATAGCTATTAGACATCAAAAGTTATAATGGGATGAATATATTTCTTTCATTTTTAATTAGAGTTTTCGAGTTCAAACCTTGTGAATGACAACATTCCTAAAGGGGAATTCTCCTCCTTCATATGGTGTGAATTAGACTTAGTCGAGCTTTGAAATGAGTATCGAATACTGAATGACTTGATGTTCTTAATTTCACCATCCATGATTAAGATCTTGATAAAGGAGAAAAATGGAGATTGAAATTGTTGATCCAATTGAAATTAACATCTTTGAAATTGTAACTGATGAAAATTTTAAGTGATATGTTCTTTTTTTAAAAATATTCTCTCCCCTGATTTTCTCCTTTCTGTTATTAAATAATTGTATTCTTGCAAATCAAACAAATAAAAAATACATAAATTAGATATATAACAAACTAAAATATTGACATTTTAAATAAATATTAAAAGTGTGGCTAATAAATCCTATTAAATGTCAAAATATTGACATTTTGAAAATTTTCCCATAATAACATGTAGTTTTGGTAGTATGCTATATTTGTCAAGTTGAAAAACAAAGTGGTTGGTTGGTGTCGTAAAGACACTCCATGTTGAGGCCCATTTAATTGGATTAAGCCCAAGAAAACCAATCCCAAACAAAAAGAAGTGTCTAAATAGAGTGGGGTCCATGATTGGAGATAAGCCCAAGAGAAGTGACAAGACTGAGAATCATATGAGATTGTTTTATTGTTAATCAGAAGCCTCTATTCGAGTCTTGGATATGGAAAAAATCCTATTGGAAACACATTCCACTTATAAAATCTGTAATGCGTGATCCAAATTTAATCGGAGCTTCAATATAACTCTGGACACCAAGTGAAAAAAATATATATATAAAAAAGAAGACCAAGAATAATAGTCATCATATAGTATGAAACTATAGAGTAGTAGTACTAGTAGACAAGTCAATGTTGGAAAATGCCAAGTCAATAAGCAGTGTTTCCATCTAATCAACCTCTTCATTCATAAAATAAAATTAGGGAAAAAAACAAAAAAACAAAAACCTCTTCAGTCATAATCACCAAATTGTAGGGACCCTCTCCTTCTACCAAAACTAATTTTGCCTGGACACTTCACGAAATTGTAGAATAGTCCAAAAGTATTTCGACAACAATAACAATAATTAAAAGCACACCCATATTGAATTGTAATAGAGTGAATAAAATTCTTTTATTTTTACTCTTCAAATAGGTTTTATGCGGTACGAATCTTAATTGAATGAAACATAAAAAGAATAGATATCTAGAAGCACAATTTCGAGTAACTTGGAATTGACTATAATATCTACCACATTATTCGATTGAACTCATGTACGGACAATGAAAATATCGATCCTAAAGAAGATCTGAAGGCAATGCAAGATTCCCAATAGCATTTGTGTGGATTAGTTCACCAATTTAGGACATGTTGGAACTCCACTTTTGTGCATCATCCACGTAACTTAATCTTCATATGCGCATTCTAGTCGTGCCTTTTGCTAATTATACATAGATTCAAAATTTAAAGTTAATAATTTTTTTTAAAAAAAAAATTTAAATTAATTTACAATAACAATTAGATTCACAATCGAATAATGTATCTCTTATTATATAGACATGGAAAAAATATGAGAGCATCCTACAGCTACCCCCAAAAAAAAACAAGACTAGTGTTGTTAAGTTAATGATCATAAAAAAGGCCCACATGTGTTCCTCGTACTCCCTTTGTCCGTAATTACTTATATACTTTTGAATTGATATACCTATTAAGAAATTAATAATTGACATAGTGAGTTTATCATTTTACTCATATTAATTATGAAGTGGATGAATTACAAACTTAAGATTTTCAAGAAGTTCTATCTTTTTCAAAGTAATTAATTGAGGGTATAACAAGTAAAAGAAAATTGTCCTCTTTTGATTTGTCAAAATTGAAAAGTAATTAGGAACAACTAAAAAAGAAAAAGTGGACAAGTAATTAAGGACAAAGGTGTCCTCTCTCTACGAGGCATGCAAGAAAAGAATAAATAAGCACTCAATTGATTGCTTGATATTCATGAATTTCAGTGGAAAATTGACTCTGTTATGGAACACTAGAATTCTTTCAGTACTGGTGACTTTGTTTGCATTTTCTATCAGTAATAAGGTACTCCTAAAAGTTAAAGCTAAAGGAAAATGAAGTCAAAAAGATCACATATTTTTGACCCTCTAGTCCTAGCATATCTTTGGAAATGACACCACCAAAATAAATTATATGAGGGTGTGTTTAGTATGGTGAGGAACCTTTTTAGAAAAAAAATATTCTGATTTTCTTATGTTTGATTAGTTTAAGTAGTTTAGGAATATAATTTTTTTTTTTTTTGAACTATAAATCCCTTAAAGAAAGAGAATAACTGGATAATATTAGAAAAAAATAAGTTTCATAAGTGTTATTCCGCGTTGATTGTCCACTTCTCATCCTCAATAATGCACCGACTTGTCCCTGCACTTGGGCCCCCACCTCCACCTCTCTAAAAAGCCCGTTTAGCCCAAGAGTTACGTAAACACAAATTACATTCTGATCTTGTTGATTGAGAATTGTATATGAGACTATTATTGTTTTACCATCTCACCCTCCACCTCCACTTCCACCCCTAACTCATCTCATTTCTATAGTATTTGTCTTATTCATACTTCATATAAATACTCTTAAAATAATATTTTATGTTTACTTATTGAATATAATAAATAAATAATTTTCTTATATAATTTCTTGGCGGGAAACACCTCGTTAAGTGGATGAAAAAGACAAGGTGTAGGGGTGGGGACAAGAGCGTAGCTAGTAAAAGTCTACGGGTTCATTCAAACTCTCTTTGGTGAAAATCTACATTGTTCATACATGATTAAAAATATATTTTATGTATATATAGTAGATAGTGATGAAGTCAGAAATTTTGTTAAGAAAATCTAAGATTAAATATATATGTATGAAAAATAATTTTTGACATATGTATTTCGTATAATTTTCTACATACATAATATAATTTTCGAATGAAGGCTATATGTGGCTACGACATTGATAGTAGATGTTGAATCTCCCCCGACTTTTTTGTGTATACTTCTTTATATATATTTTGAGTTTCTTAATAAATTTTTTGACTCCGCCACACTAAATGGACGGAGAAGAAGGAATCTTTTGGGTTTTTACATTTTTGAAATAGCCAATTATTGGGTGTTGTTGATTCTTTCACCAACATGATTGACTTGAAGAACTAAAATTCCATTACAATCTCTTTTACTTCTTTCAGTTTCTGGCACACCGTGTTCTCCCTTGTATGGTCCATTCGTCCTCTCTTTCTCCCCACCCAAAGAAAGAAAAACAACAAAATAAAACTTTAAAATGAGGCACAGAATACACTAATAAAGTAGCATTAAATTCAACATCTTGAATAGAAATATTGTATCAAGAACCAAAGCAAGAATATATACTTCCTTATCGGGTGGCTTTAAGCAGATTCCCATTTACCATTTCTAAGACAAATCTTTGCGGATTTTAACCTAAGTTATTGAGTTCTGTCAAATCATAGTTGAAACTAGCTCCGCCAAGGTACTCCTTGGTAGACTAATGCATGCTTGCTTTGAACCTTAGTTTCCACTCAAAATTAATAGGTATTGATCGTTAAGATTTTGAATAAAATCTTAATATTATTAATAGGTATTTTTGTGTGGATATATAATTTTCATCACCACTCTTTCCTCAAACACCAGCCAGCTCCACTAACTATTTCTTCTATCACAATCACCATCATTGTCAACCACTATTATCATTGTCAACTATCAATCATCTCTGATCTGTCATCACAACCATCACTTACAACCATCTCCACCACCACTATCATCCACTACTAGCACTGCGATCAATCCCTACTACCAACCAGCTCCACCATCGCAACTAGCTTCGTCGCCAATTACCATCAACACAACGTCAACCAACACAAATTCTTAAGCCACAATCATAAACATCACCAATTACTAACATTGACCAAGTTTACCATCACAATCACTATCACTATCAACCGTCATCATCACGTAGTTACTACAACACCAACCACGTTCATCATCACAACTATCACTATCACCATTACTAGCCACTAACAATAACTATTACCATTACTAGCCACTATCATGTTATTAAAACCACTAATACTAGTCACTAACACCAACGCAACCATTATCATCACTATCACTACAAACCATCTTCAATATCACTAGTGAACATAATTATCATTTTTTACGAAATACTAATTTAATTTTATTAAATTTATATTTAAAAAAAATATTTAATTACTTTTTTATTTGAATTGTACATTTATTACATTTACAAATAATATGCATATTTTAGTGTTGAAAAACAAACCGTCTTAATCCTTCGATGTCCAAATTTATATATAACAACTTAATTATTCAAATATTTATATAAAAACAAATGAGGCCTTGATCTAACAGTAGGTAAAACTGAAATCTTTTACTTTCAATTTAGTGGCTAGTGTTAAACAAGTTTCTATTGGATTTACTTAGGAGTGAAGATATTTTTTCAAAAGTGAGAGATGTCAAATTTAAGTTTCTTTTATAGAAAAGGCAAAGAGCTACATGTAATCTATACTATTAATTCACTTTAGTAGCAAGTGGCTTGAACCCATCATAAAGCATTGATTACTTTGATGAATGCCCAACCAACATGACCATGTTAGTCAACATACCACTATCTCCAATAAAGCAAATTAAAGAAAACAAAAGAGAAGAACAAAGAAAAAGCAAAGCAAAAGTAAAACAGAACCCACAATAAACAGGAAAAAAAAAAAAACTAAGTATCCTCCTCCTGTATTTCTTATCATCTGTTCCCTTTTTTTTTCTTATCTGATATAACCACACTGCTCTTAAGTAAATTCTTCTCATTCCTCTGTTTTGTTCATATTTATTGTTTGAGATGGGAGAGTGATCTCATTTTGGGCCACACAATTTTTCATTTTTGTTAAGTCCCATGTATAATAAGAGGCTTTCGGACAACGAAAAATTGGTTCCAGTTAGTAATCCAAGAACTTTGGTACCATATATGAGCACTAGGGATTGTTCTCAAGGATTTTGCAGTTTTTACTGCCCACAATGGTGTTACATAATTTTCCCTCCACCACCTCAATTTGACTTACCTGATGATGATGATGATTCTAGTCCTAATTTCTCTCCTCTAGTTATCGCGATCATCGGAATTCTTGCTAGTGCTTTCCTATTAGTTAGTTACTATACTATAATATCAAAGTATTGTGGAAATTCAAGAAGAAGGGAAAGTCATCATCAAGAAGAAGAAGAATCAGAATTAGAAGAGGAGGATCATGACCCTTCAAATCATGAGGCATGGAATGTTAATGCTGCTGGTGGTTTAGATGAAGCATTGATCAAGTCTATTACAGTGTTTAAGTACAAGAAATGTGATGATTTATTGACTGAAGGAACTGATTGTTCTGTTTGCTTAAGTGAATTTCAAGAAGATGAAAGTCTTAGGCTTTTACCTAAATGTAGCCATGCTTTTCATGTAATGTGCATTGATACATGGCTTAAATCTCACACCAATTGTCCGTTGTGTCGAGCTCAGATAAATTTTTCTAATGCTCCGCCTCCACCATTACCTCCTCCGGTAATGGAAGCTCCGCGAGAAATTGAAACCACTCCACCAATCCAACCGGAACGTGACATAGAAATGGGCATCAGAGTAGAGGAAACACGAGACGTAGAAGAAAAAGAAGAAGATGTAACAAACCAAAACCATATGAATCAAGAAGTTAGGAGGAGATCATTATCAATGGATTATTCATCTCAACGTCGTTTATCAATAGCTGATGTACTAAGAATTGATCACGACGAATTTCATGATTGTGTAACGGGGGAAGATTGCGAGTTGCAAAGAGATGTTGGAACATCAAAACAAGAAAATAATGGTGAAGAAATGAGTAAGGGTGGTATTAGAAACAATTCACTAGTACAATATTGTCCTATGATGATGAAGAGATCATTGTCTAGTGGGAGATTCTTGTTTACCAAATGTGGGAGAGGACAAAACATGGTCTCTACTTTGTCAAATGTTTGAATATTTTTGTGTCAATTTTTAGGAGGATTTTTGTGTATGTTATTGAACAAAGAGTTGATTAAACATGAGTTTGAAAGTTTATTTTTTTCCCTCTTAGAATTTGAGCTTTTTTGTTCTTTTTTCATCCACTATTTTCGTATGGCTAAGTGAGTGGACGATTGTTCTATACAAAAATCAAGAGAGAGTTACATGCATTGAGTTTTGTTAGTTTGATTATTGATGAGAGCTATAACTGTTGTATCATATTGGAGTTAGACTTAATATTGAATTTTTTTGTTGTTGCATGTGAGTGATTATTATATAGATAATTGTAGAAACTCTCTATAGTTTACGATATTATACTTATCTTTTTGTAAAAAAAAAACAAATAAATTAAAGCTGTAACAACCTGGATTTCTTTACACAAATACTGTGGTGTTATATTCTATTTTGATCTTAATACTGAAAGACTACATTACAACTTTAGAATATGAACAACAAAAGGAAATATGATAGGCAATCAGAAAGCTACGGGAGACAGATTCAGAAGAGAAGGTGAGAAGAAGAGCCAAAGCTGTAACACTTTTCTTTCTAACCTACCGTCTTTTTTAACCATTTGCTAATTATGTCTGAATCTTAAATAAAACTCACCAACATTTTACTCGGATTAGTATTTCAATTGAGTCAGTATTCTTCCCCACTTCTAGCTCATAGAACCTTATGAGGTCAGCTTGGTTAGTACACACAAGCCAACATGCTTTCGTGTAGATTTTATGGATTAGATTTTACTTTCAAAATTTATGAATTTAGGATTAGATATCGGATTTAATACTACCAAAAATTTTATGTCTTATATTCAGTTCTATATCATATATGTCTAATACTAGTAAGTCCAGTAAGTCCAATAGATTAGTACTCTATGATCCTACCCATTATAGTATTAAGTCAAATATGAAATTACAAAGCATGAGCGACTTGGTGACCTCAATCTTTATTAACTATAGAAAATTATATATTCTAACGAACAAACTATTAAGTGAATTGAGGTAGCTAATTGTTATCCCCTACCTTAAAGGCTCATAATTCAAAACCGAAAATCCAAATTATTCAACCATTAAATTAAAACCAAACTTAAAAAATTAATCCAATCCGAGCTTATTTAGATTGTAATTTCTTCAATTTAAAAACCAAAAATTAAAATCAAAATTTTCATATCCAATCCGAATGGCCCAGACATCCACCCCTAATTGTGTTTGTACTACAAAAAAAATACACTTCGTGTAGTTTTATTTTTAAACCAAAAGGTTAAGGAAGATGATTTCACTCTTTAAATTATATGAAAGTGCTCAACTTAGCAGATTATATATATTATATAGTATCTTCTACTGGAATTAACATGCTTAGGAAAGAATAAATTAGAGAATTACTAATGACACTTTAATCGATGTCATTAGAATTTTTTCATAATTTTTAATAATGAAGTATGTTTAAATTTGGGTTATTGGGTAGGGCATGGGGACATGGCTTTGTTCTGAATTCTAACTTTTAAGACAACCTATTAGCTCCCCAACAATTGTGTCGTGCATTTTATAAAAGCCAGAGACAACAATTTTTTGTTATATTGTTATTATAAATTAGCTTTATCACATTATTCAATATTTTTGTCATATTCATTTTTGCGCTATTAGAAAATTAGGGGTAAAATTAAGAAAAAATTACAGACCAATAGGCCATCTGGTTTATGAAATACGTATAGAATGTATAGATAGTGTGTACTTTATATTAATATACATGTATTAAATATATGATATACATAAGTATATGTAGTTTGATCGAACGGTCTATATCGGTTACAATCCCTAGAATTAAAGCTTAACATTACAAAGTAGCACTATGAGTCTCTAATGTTTTAAAAGGAAATAAAAATTCATTGAAAAGCAAATTAGGAGCTTATAGTAACATCTATAATGGAAAAAAAACGAAATATAACTAATGATATACGAGAAATGTACTGGGCCTCTTGGAGCAAGAAGTTTTCAAGGCTTTTTCTCCCCTTGGTGCAATAGATGGGCCGAATTTAAGTGTGTCACTTTCGACCCCAACTTAGTACTTCCTCCGTATGTAATTTTGTTTGACTTGACGTGTAGTTTAAGAAAGAATTTTTTTTTTGAAACTTATAGTCCAAACTCTAAAATAAATCATAAGTTTTTGTATGGTTATAAATCATCTCATTAAGGGTAAAATAACATTTTAAAATTAAATTATTACTAAGTATAAAACTTTATCATTCTTTTTAGAATTGATTAAAATATAAATATATATCATTATTGATATAGAGAGGGAGTGTATTATTTTAGCAACATTCCGTAATATGCATGGGTGTTCTAGAGTTGTGTGAGGCAAACTTGTAAATGATCAATAGGCAGAAAAAAAAAAACAAGTGTTCAAAAGAGTGATATTTAATTAAAAAGATGTAGAGGGTCCATAGTACATTGACAATTCTCTTTCTTGTATAAGCGTGTCAAAATTTTATGAATTAATATAACTATACGTATGCTTGCTGTCTTTCTAAGGGAAAATTAGAACCAACAAGGGTTTAATTTGAAAGCAACGTTTATTACGTGTATCTAGAAAACAAATAATGTATTGATGGGAACAAATGACTTTATTATTGAAAAAGGCTAATATAAATAAGAGTTTTGGTGGAAATTGTACTCTGATTTCTTCAAAATTTCATTAAATTTGAAAGCGAACCTTATCCAAAGACTAAATTGTTATGGAAAAATTATGTAAAATGACAAATATTTATAGTTAGCTACAATTTCGGATATTTATGATTCGTGGCTGCAATTTCTTAAATTTTTCTATGAATTTGTATAATTCTGGCTCTGATTGTATAAATTCAGAATTTGTATATGCTTACCCTAGCTAGTTGTATACGATTTATTGATACATTTTATTCGTATAAGTTATGAAAAATTCAAAATAAATTACCTTGTTTGTATATTGACAAGCGAAATATACAAACGGAATTATGAAAAAAATCCTAAATGTATAAATACGGAGTTTGTGTATACTTATCCAGTTTGTATATTAACAAGCAAAACATACAAACATAAATACTCATAGTAAACGAAACTATAGCTATAAAGTGCAATTAGGCAAATTATAGCTAAGAAGACTTATTAAATTTAATCTCTTTGCTATTTGTGAAATTTTCTCTTGTTTTAATCTATATACATCCACTAGCTAGCTATATAAAGTTGGACTTGCAAGTAAACGATTAGACTTAAAGCAACCATCACATTTTTGCATAAAACAAACAACTCATAATTCATATGGTGTTTCTTAAATCATTGACTTTTGTACATAAACATGATTACATGCCTTGCATTTATCCATTTATGTGCTTTTTCCTCCCTTTTTCTTTCTTTTTAGGAGTAACTTTTTCTTCCATCACATCCAACATGTTTAATAACTTGCCTACTTGGGAAGTGGGGTTTGGGAAAATTAATTTTATAGAATTTGATTTGCACTTGGACATTATTTGTACACTTTGATAAGAGATCCCTTTGATTTAATTTGCTGTTTTTTCATGATAAGCAAATATCTTGATTTGCATTTTGGTCCATCATCTGAGGCTGGCATCCTCTAAAGTCAACCATAAGCTTGTTTAATTTCTTGTTGCTGATCCTTTGTTGTATTATCGTTCTGTCTTCCTCCAAACTATCATATGCCAAAACGAAAAATATTAGTAATGTGTTACAAGAAAAATATCCAGTTGAGTTTAACTTATATGCAACGACAGTATAAGTAATTTTTACACACTATCGGATCAACTTTACATGTTACAACATGTAACGTGTATTATTCTCATAATAACAAGTTTCACTTTTTAATGATAAATTTGTATTGATATGATGGTATAAAAATTTCTTTACGATGAGTGTAATTAATTAAAATCTATCCATAAATCAAAGGAATAACATGAGGTGTATGTATACCTTTGAGGTGGAGAAGGCAAAGGGGACAACATTTGGACAAGGTTAAGAGCATCTTTTTTTTGGTTAATGATGTGATTGAAGCACAAATATCTACCATATGATGCTATATCTTCATAAACACAAATGTGGGCATCCACCAAGAAATCAAGATCAACAGTCAAAAACACACCATCTTCATACATCTCAGCTGCACCTTTAAGATAAGGATTAGTGATGGTTAATTCAGGACCCATTAAC
Source organism: Solanum etuberosum (assembly GCA_029582245.1). Lineage (NCBI taxonomy): Eukaryota > Viridiplantae > Streptophyta > Magnoliopsida > Solanales > Solanaceae > Solanum > Solanum etuberosum. Next base: position 4,900 of record JAJONR010008498.1, on the reverse strand, counting down.
AGTCCTGAGTTAATAGTCACCATGTTTATTCCTCTATCCATTCCCAATGCCCAAGCTGTCTTCTCTGCTAGTGTTTTTGACATAGCATGCCACAACTGTCCATTTTATTAGTAATGAAGTCAGAAATTTCGTTAAGGGTGTTCAAGATTTAACATATACAAATGAAAAATAATTTTAACCTATATACTTCGTATAATTTTAACGCTAATGAAGAATGTGTTTCACTCTCACACAATTAACGCTAACTGTATATATGATGCATCTTTTTACACTATTTAAATATACATATAATTAAAAGTAATTATTCATAGAACATAGGTGATATTAGTAACCTGAAAAATAAGACAAGTAACATTTTAAATTACTAAGATAAATTACACTATTAGTGTTTTATAAATGAAATATTTTTAATTTGCAAATGGAGTTTTAACGGTTAAAACGTGCATGTAAATAATAAGGTGTAATTATGATATAAGGAAAAAAAGAACACATGATAAATATGGATACCTTGAATTTACGACAAAAGTTGATGTCAGTCCAATGTCTTTCATCAATAGATGGTGCAGAATCTTTATCATGTCCCCAAATAATTGTAGTTGCTGACGAAGTAAAAACTACTTTTTCTACTGTGTCTGTTTGTGCGCATGCTTCCAATACATTATGTGCTGCCCTCACCTCCACTTCTCCCATTTCTTCCTGTAATACGATGAGTCGATGATCTATTAAAAATAATTTAATAAAATTATATATTATGTTGAATATGTTATTATTATTGGTTAGTTTTAATTTGTCACATCCTGCTACCTACCTTTCATTCAACTGCTAGCTGCCTAATTGATCATGCTCCTTAAATAGTACCTATCTAAATATAATGTTTGACTTATAAATATCTGGTAACCCCCTTACGTGTAAAGAAACCGGCTCTATTAGATTATATATTTTTTCTCTTTCATTATTATTGTTTATTTCTACCTTTCTAGTATTTTAAAAATAGAATTTTCTTTTTAGTTATTTTAACATCAAAATATCAGTGAAGGAGCCGTATACACTTAGATCGATATTTTTTTTTTCAAAAAGTTATACTATGTAGTTATGTAAAAATATTTCAAATTGATGCTCTTTAATTTGGCTTCTATACAATTTTATTTTTTTATATTTTGATATCCCTTAATCGACAACAAAAGAGAATTGATAGTTACCTCAATAATGATTTCTTAAGTGGCACATAAGTTTAACAATAATAATAATAAGTTCTTTTATCGTCAAAAGAGAATTAAAATAATGATATTTTTTTCTGTATAATTATACACGTACCCATTATTTACCACGACGGGACATCAATATCTAATTATGGTGGTGCATAAGTTTTTTATTTTTTTAATTTTAACACATTCTTCCTGGTCACTACAAAATCCTCGATAGAACAAAACCTCATTATTAAATCATAAATAACACTAACTTCCACACATGCTAGCTAGCTGTAGAAATTAATAAGAAAATAAAAAAACAACAAACTTGTATTGAAAGTAATAAGGTTACGTACATCGTAAGTAGGATAATCTGCTGGAGGTTCAAAGTTGTAGAACAAACCAGAACAACCCTTCAAAGCATCAAGAATACTATGATAATCAAAAGGGTCGGACTCAAATATCTTCAATTTCTTCTCTTCACATTCTATCCCCTTCAACGACAACGACGATGACTCACCTAATAATCGATATATATAAGAGAGAAGATTAGATATATCGAAGAAAGAAATAAATGAGTAGTAATACGTACTCCCTCCATCTCAAATTATATGTCGTGCTTTCTAAAATATTTATTATCTCAATGAAGAGTTAGTATAATAGTCAAAGTCCCTCTTAATTGATGTTTTCTTGAAGGGCGTATAAAACAGAAATACGACAAATGATTTGAGATAGATGATCTTACCATGATTTTGAATAGCTGCATGAACAGTGTAACCTCTCTTGAGAAGACGTTTTACTAGCTTTGTGCCTAATCGAGTGGAAGCATCCATTACACATATGGTATTGAAAATACAATTGTAAGAAGCAGGAGCCATTTTGAGATTATAAATTGATTGCAATTTGCAAGTCAATAGCCAACTTATTTTTTCTATATAAGAGAGAGAACTAAGTTTAAGTTTGGGTGTAGAAATTCTGAAGGGAGATATGGGTATATAAAGCAATTAAAAGAGAAGCTAGCTACCTACAAGATGGTCCTAGCCATCCCAATAATGAGAGGGACTATTTTCCCTTTTTAATTTTTTTATTATTATTGAGTGGACTTATAATAAATAAGTAATTAAACTATGGAAAATACTGAGACTTAGGGGGTGTATAGTACCAAGGAAAATATTAAATTTTCGAAAATTTATTTTGATCAACCAAACAAACACGCGTAAATTAGAAAAAAAAATGTTTTTCTTGATACTAGATATAACCTTATAAGTTACACGACACACCTTAATATTCAGATTGTTATAATATATAAAAAATTCTTTATATTGATTATCTATAAATAAAATTTCAATTGGTTAAAGAGTTAATTAAACTTGTTCTAGAACTATGCGAAATGTAATATATTTGTTATCAAGTTAATAGTTGAAACTAAATATGTCCACATCTTTATTAAGGCTAAATTTTACTTATTTTTGGATAGCAAAAAATTAGCACCAGATGATATCGTGTTATGTGATTAAAAATTACTATTATTTTTGGATAGCAAAAACTTAGCATCCGGTGATATCATGTAGTTAAAGATTATTTTTAATTGATTATCTCAATTTTTACTTTATTGATGAACGTTCGATGACTATCCTATTGGCCATCTCATGTGTAGGTTATTTAAGGGAAAGGGCTTATTATCGAGTTATGGTTGACATCTACTAACTGTAATAGCTGTACTCATTCATTGTTATGTTAGCTAATAAATGCAGCTACACGTTGACCGGATTTTCAATAAACTCCCAACTCCCCTCTACGTGCGCTAGATTAAATGCACACACCTCATTCATATATACAAAATCATATTACTCCCTTGTCTGAGAGTTTATCGTCTTTACTAAAAATATATGTATTAAAATATTTATTATTTTAAAAGTTTTAGAATATTTATTATAGTAATATTTTAGTACTATATTATAAACACTTTAATATGATATATAAATCAAGATGAAGTAATATATAAAATTATTCTTAAGTGATGTGTTTTACGAGGCATATAAAAAAAATACAATAATATTACAATTTACATCTACATATGACTTTCGCAACACGGAAAAATTAAATGATTGAATAGAGTAATATTTTATTGGTCAATTGTATTGTTGATACTTGGGTCGCTGCATTTTATTAAAATATTCAAGGATTATTTTGTTTTCTTAGTGATGTCATAAATCTGATTAATATAATGTTATCGACTCTAAGATTCTTGTGGGTGAATAATTAATTTTATTTCCCCAGCTTCCTCACTATCTTAGAAAAATAATGAAAGAAAGATATTATCTAGATTCTGAAACAATCGTTTTTTTGTTTTTATTGATGGATGGCTACGTAAAGAAAAAAGTTTGAAGCAACACATGGCAATATATTAGGTTAAGAATAAAGTCATTAAATTGTTATGAGATACAAATTAGAGATATAGATAGATATAAAGTTAAATCTTAGTAAATATTTTGATTGAATTTTGCCACATGCATAATGATTCATATATAACTGGACGTTGTTTTTGTTATGTATAGGATTGTGTAATTGTTGCAGGAAATTTCAAATTTTTGGGGAACAATTATATTCTTGAGCTTATCTTGACCTGCCACCGATCAAGATGTTCCTGGCCTTATTGTGACTCCGAATCCAAATCAACAAAGATTGAATGTGGACAAACTCATATACACATCGCCTTTGTTGTATATGTCATATATATATGATCAATCTTCAATCTCCATGTGTCACCATTCAATACGTATAACATTCAAGTTTAGAACTTAGCCTATACAATTACTAAAATAATAAACAAAAAAAAGTAAAACAGAAAACTAACGTCTTATTAAAAAATTTATTATAAAAAATATTTCCACTAATTGGAAAGAAAATAGAGGCCATAATGGAACTCAAATCTCGTGCGATATTTATTCAATTGACAATTCTATTTTAATTTTTAATTAAAAACACGTACGTCTTAAAAGAAAAGGTATGAAACATTCTATAGAGAGGTTGCCCCTTTCTCCCCGGGTAGTTCACTCACTCCCAGTGCCTACCATTTCTATATACTTTTGAAAAAAGAGAGGTAGGTCTAGGAGCTCAATATTGGAAGAGCGCCCCCTCTCATTCACTTAAAGAAATAACATTCACTCCAAATGTGAACTGTCACGACTCAAAATCACAAGTCGTAATAGCACCTATGTTCCCAATCGATAGGTAAGCCAACCCAATAAGTTAACCAATTCCACTTAAAATATATTAAGTCTTTAAAAATAAAATGCGGAAAAACAGAAATGCCATCCCAAGATTTAGTGTCATAAGTACAAGAGCTTCTAAAGTAATTTCAAGTCTCTAATTATTTAACAAGTCTAAACATAAGAAATATCCTATCAGAATACCAACACAACCTAGTAAATAGAGATAGATGAAGGTATGGGCCACAAAATATCCAAGCAGCTCACCACAACTCCAAGATAATCAAAACTCAGACTCAAGCTCCAAGAAATGCTGTAACACCCCAGAAATTTTTTGAGCTAAGACTCGAACTATCCTTCGTTGTGAGTAGAATTTTACCGAGGAATTTAAAATTTCTTAAGTGTTAAGGTCACTAGATGTAGCACCTTGAGTTCCAAAAAGAACTAAATTGGAAATAGCAAAATCTGAAATTTTGCAAGTTATGAGTTTTGGGTCAACTT